>JAYEPQ010000013.1:7803504-8091004 GCA_036321105.1 Dracaena cambodiana | reverse complement strand
AACTTAATACCATGCTCAACTCTTTATTATTTCTTTTAGGGAGAAAAGATTTACTTCATTGTTATTATTTTTATCTTCAACCTAGTAAACCATTGTGATAGTGATAATAAATATATAATTGTCTATGACTAAGATTAAGGATGTCTATTTTCTTGATTTTTATACTTTTCATAGAAGTTCTAGTAATTCTCAGTTTGACTATCTTATCTGCCTATCTGATTTCAAATCTAAATTTTTCATATCATTTGCATTTAGATTAATTTTTTGGAGAAAGTTTTTAAATATTTTATACTCTTATTTTTAAAATAAGAAAAGAAAAATAAAAATCCTAGAAAACTATCTCAAGTGAAAATTAAGGAAATGTAAAATCCAAAAAATAAAAGAAAAGATTAAAAGGAAAAGAAAATTCCTATAATTGAAAATAAAAAATGACCCCTTCCCATAGCTTAAGTAAAGCCATGTCCTCATGATTTATATCGTCCCCGTGATCACTCCCACTTTATAGTGTGCTCTTTTATAATATGATATTGATAAACTTAATCTTTTGGTCAATTTCTTATTTAATCTTTCCATCTTATTTTTGTTTTTTTCTTAATTGGTGTCTACCTTTCTTTTTTTTTATTCAGAAATAAAAATTTGAAGATGGAGATCATACTTTTGTCATCATCCATATTCCATCTACGAGAATTTTCTTTGTTAACATATTTTTGTATTATATGTGAAAAAACATACTCGTCATGAGCATGGTTTCTGGTGGCCCTTCCACGTAATTGAATAGTATGAGTTCTTTTTTTTTTTTTTTTTGCAGATCCATCAATTCTTCTAGTGGTTTGGGCTCATTATGATTTTTTTTTTTCAAATATTTGATTAATATTGTCGAAAGAAAATATCAGGCTAGCAAACATATCATTACTCAAGTCATTGTGAAGAAATAAAAAAAAATTTCTTGAAAAAATTCTTTAAAATTTTCATTTAAAATGAGTGTTGTAATCAACCATATGGTGAGGCAAATCATCAAACAATATAGGTTCAGTATTACGAACTTCCTCATAATTGTTTGTAAAGTGGTTCAAAATACGGAAGCATGGAATTATAATGCATAAAATTATTTGACTTCTTGAATCATATCAAGTTTAAAAGATGATTGAAGTAATTGCTTATTAGAATTATATATGTTCAAATAATTATATGGTTGACTTTGAATGGACTTATGAGGAAAGATTTTTTGAGGAAACCTACTAAATTAGATGCATTTTGAGAGGATAATCTTTGCAAATCTTCCATCCTTTCTTTATTCTATGCATTACTTCCTCTGATTGTAAGCTTCCATATTTTGATCGAATGATTACATCACGAGATCATTTGTGAAATCTAAAGATAAATATTATTGCTCCATGTAGAAATTTGATGGCATATGTGAAGTAGTTGCATGTAAGGTTTCATGAGATACATACCTAGCTTCTAGTTTTTTAAATCTTTCATGTGCTATTTTCAACTAAGTCCCTTTCTCATGATTGAATTTAGAATACGTACATAATTGGTAGTGAGAGGATGAGATGGAGGACTATTTAAATATGACTCTTAATTGTATGTTAAAATAGTTCATCTATCAAAAATTATAATTTGATGTATAGGAATCGTTCATAGGTCCATGAAATGTGATATGAATTTGATCATAACCTAGTACTACGAACTCCCCATCCATTGATACTAATAATAATTATAGTATGGATTATGAAAATAATGATATCTATATATGGAAAATTAATTTGTAAACATGATTATTTTAAAATTTTTTTGAAGAAAAGGTGGAGAGATAAAGAGACGGAAAGAAAAAATTTAGAGAAGTTTTTTTTTGTTTTATTTATTTTTTTTACCTCATGAAAATAACTTAGAGAACTAGCAAAAAAAATTAAACAAAATTTCTTACTTAGGCCACTACCCAGCTGTCAAGATCGCTAGGTGGTGACCAGTTAGGGAATTATACTCATCTATTTTCTACAGTCAATATCTGTTGACACCAGTGCTGTTTTTTACAATTTTGATTTCTATACTTATTATCATGCACACTCATGATCAATTTGAACCAAAAAAATATAAGCATGAAAACACTATCATCCAGGATAACAACGCAAAAAACTCAATGTGAATTTATTACTATAAGTATATAGTGTCAATTAGAGTGCTTTACAGGTTAATCCTATAAAGAGAAATTAGTATCTCACTCTAAAAAATTATTTAAAGAAATAATTAAAAGTGAAAAGTGGTTCATTTGAATAGTTTTAATTAACTATCAAAAAAGACAAAATTTAAGATTATCGAAACAACAAGATACAATATATCACTAAAATTTCCAATTTCTTCTTATTATTTTGCCATACAATGTGACGTCATACAATAAAATGAAGATCTTTTTTTTTTTAAATTAATCAATTATTTCCTAAGCATGAAATATAAAAGAATTCAATCTAATAAGCATAAATCATCAAATAAATCTCAACTAACTAAACAAAAGAAACCAGCAAATTAATTATTAGACAAATTAAATTATTAATTTCAAATCCAACATAACAAGCATAAGTTATCAAATATCCTAATTTCATGATTATTAAGAACAATTTATAATACATAGATTTCCAAACCAATAAATTTAACTGAATCTAAATAATTAAACCTAAGAAGTAAAAGCATAAAAGAGAATAGTTTTATATAGATCAATCTATATAGTCTAGCTTCATCTACATTCAAAAAATCTAAAGAAATATAGGTGGACATAGAATTAATTAAAGTACATAACTAATATAAAAGAAAGACATGAAAGCAACTTAAAGAAATTAAAAAGATAATTTTTTATCCAAAAAATTGAAAGTACAATAGACAAGGATGAAGATCTCCAAAATCTAGTTACAATCCTTATAAATATTATACAAAATTGGACTCTTGAAATATTAATAACCCAACTATAATCCTCATTGAACTCAATATCTTCTACAAAATATTCAAATCTGAATCCAACACAATCTTATTTTAAAATATATAATTCTAATCCAATCAATAGTTATTAGAATCAATGGCTGAGCTTAAATTACTTAAAAATATTATTTGTTAGGTCCAAAATCCAAAAATAATTTCAACCAACCGGTAGTTTGCTGGATTGCATTTTCCATTCAACAGTACTTCAGTAAAACAATATAATTTTTGCATATTAACTCTGATTGAGCTATTCTTGGTGTTGTGTCAAAGACAATTTAGAATTTTTTTTTTTCAGTTCAAGATTTATCTTTGTCAACTATACTTTTGAATTTTATATTGCTGCACATGAATTTCTATCTAGTTGTAATTGACTTCCTTGCTCATATGCTTTACAATTTAGCTTCTTTTTCCACTCTTTATTTCTAATCCTTCATTTTCTATAAAAATATACTAAACATAGCTGAATAGAACTTATCTATGTATTAAATAAGATAAAATGAAGGAGAAAATTAATATACAGTTTACTGTACTTATAAAATAATACCAAATTAAAATTGTAATTATCTCTAGTAGAAAATTTTTGAGCTGAACTCAATTTTGAGATTTTAAAAGATAAGATTATGTTAAATAACAATAATATTACTTCAATATTATGATTTACAGTCTTAAAATTGTATGATATATAGAAGTGGGGTGTTGCACGTTCTTATTTTCAAAAGAGAAAAAGAGTAGTATGCAAGTAGCAAATGGGACAGAAATGCTATAAACATTTCGTGCAGTTAGATACGTAATTGTTGTTGTAGTTAACAAAATATATTTTTTTCTTGAAACGTCGAAAAGAAGGAAAACAAATTTCCTTTCGAATATGAAACCAAAAAAAAAAAAAATTTCCACTTGAATATGAAAGAAAAAGAAATCACCTTTTGAATATGATATAATTAATTATAAAAAGAGGGGTAAAGTCTGGAGAGGAAGATTCATGGTTCCTTTAGCAACAATATTGATATGAAAAATTAATTTGGATGGGTAACTCGATTGCATTCTTATTTTCAAACAATAAAACAGTTGAGCAATATGCAAGCAGTTAAAATATGTGACAAAACGCTATGCATATTTCTTGTATGTTTTAGTTTCTTTTTTGCTTGTTCAAGTCACATACGCATTTTTTTATAACATAGCCCAAATTGAGTCTCACAAGAAGTTGAACTCGCACACTTTGATAAATTGTAAAGAGATAATACCACTAGAAACAACACTTATTGACTTGTTGTCATGGTTAGAAAAATATTTTTCATTTTCTTGAGAGGTAGAAAAAGAAGGTAAAAAATTTCATTTTGAATATTGTAATGCCCATGCAATAAAAATGTTATTTTGCATTGATTTATTCTTACTAGTCAAACTGATATACACAAATCTTGCAATATTACATATATTGAGTTCCTATTGGAAGTCAAATTTGAAACCTATACAGTTAGTATTCGATGGGGCACTCAAAATAAATATGTCAAACCTAAAATACTAGTAGACCTATACCAGTATACTGCCACGTTTATATACACACATGATTATTTGTTGTTGGGGAGAAACATCATGCTCCCTAAAAGTATGATGTGTTTCAAGTACAAAACCAAGAACCAGTCTGATACAAAACGTTAAGCTAATAAGTAGAGCTCCCAACTTTGTATTTAAACTCATGAATTTTTCGTGGTTTATCTGATGTGGGAATATACTCACATGTAAAATCCTAACACTTTCCCCCTTTATTGTGAGTATACCGCAATCATCTACAGGAACCATGGGTTTCTAGACACTAACCATCTGTAGGATATCAATTCTGTATACAAAACGTTAAGCTAATAAGTAGAGCTCCCAACTTTATATTTAAACTCATAAATTTTTCTTGTTTTATCTGATGTGGCAATATACTCACATGTAAAATCCTAACACTCTCCCCCTTTATTGTGAGTATACCGCAATCATCTACAGGAACCAAGGGTTTCTAGACACTAACCATCTGTAGGATATCAATTCTGATGTGGGAATATACTCATATATAATGCTCACATCGCTTCCTTTAGCCAACCATGAGTTATCCTTCCTCTCTATGACAGGTATTGGAAACAAGTTTGCATCACTACATTTTTCAAATAAATGCTCTCATGTCCATATTGCTGATGGTTTCTCTTTTTGGTAGTTGGTGATGGAATAGTACACGTTGCTAATTTATTAACTCTTGATAATATTTTGTTTGTTTCCAATTTTTCTATTTGTTATCTATTAGCTAAATTACCAAAAATAACAATTCCTCTTTAACATTCTTTTTTATTTACTGTATTTTTCAGGACCTCTAAACTAGGATGAGGATTGGTACAGGGTGTGAGCAATGGGGGATGTAGTATCTAGATAAGATATCAACTATAAGGTTTTCTACTTGCTCCTCTGATTCCCTTTATAGTAGTATCAACGCGTTGGATATCCTTCACTTCAGAGTCTTCGTCTTATTTTACCCACTGCGTCTGTTATATCTAAGTTAAATTGTGTGTCTTATGAACTCGGTAAAATCATCAAGTCTCATATCCAAGTCAAGTCAATCCATGAAGTAGTTTTCTATTTGAGTTAGTCCATTCTGATCTTTGGGGTTCATGTCGTTTTCTCTCTTCTAAGGGACTTAGGTATTTTTTTCTATTTGTGGATGATTTCTCTCACATGACATATATGTATTTACTAAAAGATAGGTCTACTATTTCTAATATAATTGATCTATTTTATAAAGAAATAAAAAATTAATTTTCTATCCCTATTCATGTTTTACGCACCAACAATGTTATGGATTATATGAAGACTGATATTTCCTTAATTTGTGCTAATAATGGAATTTTTTATGAAACAATTTGTTCACATACAACCCATCAAAATTGTGTTTGTTGGCAAAATTTTCTTTTATATGGATCATCTTTCATAAGAGAGATTTGTAAATAAAAACAAAAGAAGAGTTAAAATATAGCCTTCACAGAGTTGTGTTTTATTTCTTAAAGAAACTAAAACGTGGATCTCTGATTTATGAATGAAACTAAGGTGTGGATCTCTTTCTATAGAGATTCGCGGATTTAATTAAACAAAGATGGACCCCACAGAGTCACATCATCACGTCAAGACTCGCAAAAAGCCAAGACTCGCAAAAAGCCCATAAAATTTATGGGTGCGCTTAAGATATTAAAAGCGCAAATCATCCACCACGGAGAGATTCGCATTTTACTTGTTCTTTTCTAAAATCAATATGTGAACCATGGAGGGTCGCGTTTCTACTGCAAAATTTCGAGGAGTGAAAACTAATTCCAGTAGCACATGATTGTGAGTCTGAGCAGTCTATGCAAATCACGAACATGCTATGCAAATCACCAACATGTCATATAAACTATTAAACACTAAAACGCAAATTGAAAGTTTAATATTCGCATTTCAGTTACGACTCAAAGAGTGAAAGACGTCGGTTACAAATTTTGGAGATTTAATTCAAATCCTCCACATTAAAAGGCAGAAAATTAATTCTTAGATCGTGGAGACCAACAGTTAGATAGTTACATCAACTCAAAAGTCTCCAAATCCCTATAAATAGCAAGAGAAAGGTACTAGGAGATCGATTTTATAGAGAGAATTAGTTTCTATCTAAGAGCTGGTGTTGTGAAGAGCTCTAAACCCATACCAACTAAAAAATTCATACGGAGTGTCAATAGAGAGTAAGATCTTCATCTACGTTACTACAGAAGCCAGTTTTAAATAAAGAGAGAATTAGATTTTCCTCATTTTCTGTAAATGGGAAACCGTTTAAATTGTAATATTTTATTAAGGATTTTCAATAAAGAATTATTTACAATTTTTATGGCGAACAGAAAATTAGCGACTTTGCTGGGAACACCTATCATCTCTGATGATAAGGTTTTAGCTTAATCTGATAAGATTCCAGTTGGCAGTATAGTCTAGTCACTCGTCATCGAGTTTGACTAGGAGAATTATGAAGAATTTCTCTCCTCTATCTCCCGAAGCCTTAACTCCTTACAAAAATGTCGTAAGGTCTCTAGCAGCTTAACCTCTAAGGGGGCTCCAAAGACGACGGTCCTGTCAAGGGACCCTTCAGATCAATTTGATTTCAAAAGAGAATCATCTCCTTCACCAGCATAAGACTCAGGGTTTGCCCTACCTAAGGCCCATGTTGATCTCGAAAGAATGGATCAGGATCCCCATAATAACAAGGAAAAATGATCATTCTCTGATTATGAAAAAGATGATTCAGAAAGCAAGGTTCCTCTCACTCGCACAATGAGAAAAACCTCAGAAGAAGTAGGGCTCGCGCTTTTCACAGAGCTATGAAATAAAGAAATGTTGTTGAACCACAATCGTGTGGACCTCCAGTTTAAGTATGGAGGCCAAAATATAAAGTAGTGGCTCCAGACATAAAGAAAGACCATGATACAAATGGATTTGTTCGTGTTTCTTACAAGAAACGCCATACACCCATCAAATTCATCTATGATTTCAAATGCGGAGTTTATATCAGCATTTCGCAAACAAGACGAGGGTCCCAATCTCATGCGACTTTCAAGATCGCGTTTTTATAGATAAATCTGTGTACCAACAGAAAAATGCGGTTTTCAAAATTTTGTTTCTAAAGAAGAATCAACCTCTAAGGTTCTTGTTCCAACTTTGGCAGAAGCTCATCCATCTGCCACTATAGCTGAAGTAAAATTTGCTTTGGAAATTTTCAAGGAAATAGGAACTCCTATTCCAAAAATATCATTTGGAGGCAATGTTGTCTATGCTAACCAAATAATGAGTTCCAATACAAGAGGCCTCAGAGAACTTCTCAACAAAAAGAGAGAAGAATTCCGAATGTCTCATTGCATTGTGAGCAATTGATCAATGCAGTGTTATTGCATTGTCACTGTGTGGCAGATCTTGCCAAACAGTTGGCCTTTAATTGACTTACGACGTCTTCAGTCCTACCATTTAAAAGAAGACGACGTAACAAACAAGAATTATCTGAACCTGAATAACCCGAAGCATCATATAACATGATAAAGTTTGGAAAGAAGAAGAAGAAAATAAAGAGTTTTTCCAAAATAGACTCTTCTGACTCTGAACACTCTTCAAGCTTGAAGAGTGTATTCAGTGAGATGCGAGGCATTTTTCAAAATACCCGACTCAAGAAAGGGGTAACTGTGCCATTGGACTATAGGAAAATGGACGGAGTCTCCTTTGATGAAGAAAGTACGGCAAATTCAGCCGTAGCTGACTCTCAGACATCATACTCATTCTTTGAAGATTTCATATCTGCACATATGGTGCAAGGAACTCTAGAGGAGTTCATGAAGAGTATGGATGAGCAAGATAAGATCATCCAGAAACAGTAAGGCACCATAGATGAGATCAGGGATATGCTCCAACTCTTGATCGATGAGAGGAAAAAGAAAGACAAAGGAGAATCTTCTTCTAAAGGTCCTCACAATTCGAATAAAGATAAGGAGAAGAATCTAGAAGATGAGCCTAATACTCCATCTAGAAATACCAATGATAATAATGAGGAATATCGTGAAAAAGAAAATAATCGTTCTGAGCATTCCCAGTATCAAGATAGAAATCCAAAAAATGAAGATAATGCCTATACTGTTTGGATGGAAAGCTTTTAAAATCAACTCAACGCTCTCATGCATAGAAACAACTTGCAAGAGCTGGTGGTTGTAAGGCTGTATTTGATAGAATAGGAAAGTATATCATTCTCAGATAATTGAAGCTCAAGTCATTTGATGGTAAAGGATCGCCGAATCAGCACATTTACTATTTTGAATCTCACAGGGTCATTTGACTGGAAATGACCGTATCATTACGCGAGTCTTTGTTAGTACCCTGACGGGTCTAGCATTTGAATGGTTCTGCAGGTTAGAATCAGGAACCATCAATTTATGGAATTACATGAAGAAAGCCATTTTAACAAGGTTTTATAAAGATGATGTGGAAATCTCAATGCTAGCACTCCTTGCTACAAAATAAAAGAAAGGAGAATTAGCTCGAGGTTTCATCAAAAGGTTTAGAAATGATTCTCTGAGATGCCCGAGAAGACATTGGTAGAAACTTGCAGATACAATCTCTCCACCAAAGTTCTTACCAGAATGGGGGCTGTAAAGTTTTCTACCTGAAAAGATCTTCCGCTACAAGCTGAAGAAATTATACAGAGGCTTGAGGCTGAAGGAGGAAAATAAAGACAAAATAATTCTAGAGTGCCTCAGTCTTCTCGACCCAAGGGGAAAGAGACAATAGCTACTGACACTCCAAATCCTGCAAAATCTTTTCCAAAGAGTTTTCCTCAATTGCAGATTCCTCAAAAGCAATATTCTTTCAAAAATGAGCATACTAATACCATCTTCAATCTACTCATGACAAAGAATATGTTAAAATTACCAGAATCAAAGCGATCTGAAGAAGCAGGAAATGTTGATGATCCTAATTACTACGTGTATCATAGAATCATTAATCATTTTACCAAAAATTATTATATCCTTAAGGATAAGATTCAGGCTCTGGCGGATGCTAATGCTATCAAATTATGAGAAGATCAGAAGAAAGTGATCACAAATATGGTAACTTTCATATTCAAAAAGCTTCAGACTGGATAGAATTAACTATTCAAGAAGGAGTTCAATCCATTCCTAGAGGCACAATGAGGGTTGTAAATTATAATCCTCACCAGCTGCAAAAGAAAGGGTTACGTCCTTTTTAGAGA
Organism: Dracaena cambodiana; assembly: GCA_036321105.1. Classification (NCBI taxonomy): domain Eukaryota; kingdom Viridiplantae; phylum Streptophyta; class Magnoliopsida; order Asparagales; family Asparagaceae; genus Dracaena; species Dracaena cambodiana. Next base: position 8,081,256 of record JAYEPQ010000013.1, on the reverse strand, counting down.
GATAATGTTGGCACATCCAAACCTCCTTGAAAACGAGCAATGGACTTCAAGTTTGTCTAAGAAGAAGTCGAAAGGAAAATATTTTACTTCTAATGTTGTTACTGCAATTTTCGAGAATGATACAGAAGTTCCTCCTCTCTCAGATTTAGAATAATAGGTCAAGAACTATTTGGCTGTTAATACAGACCAACCGAAACCTTCTGGGACTCATTCAGGAAAAGACTACTTAAAGAATTATGATTAAGTAGTAGAACCTCAGCTGTCTCTAAAAAAGAAAAAGCAAAAAGAGTTTAAGTTCGACAAAACTCTTAAAAATAAAGATAAAGAACCAGCAGGAAGTTCCAAGAAGGCTTTCCAATTTGATGTATTGGCACAATTTACCAATATTCTTGCAAGAATTATTTCGTATGAGCTCCTAAAGATCACTAAACAAATAAGATAAGCTCTATAAGATTCTGAAGTATTTTTGGCGCAAATTTTAGAAATAATTGAGGACGAAGAAGCAGTCTGCACAATATGTCATCAGGCTTCTAAAAAGATTCCTTACATAACTTTCTCTCTAGAAAATATGCAAGTAAAGAATAATAAGCATCACTGGCCTTTATATTACAAGGATTACATAGGATCAACAGAGATCGACTGAATCCAAGTTGATCCTGGATCTGCCCTAAGCATAATGCTGAGACGGATATTACGATATTTTGGCGTCCCTATGAATAGATTGACATCAATAAATACTAGTATTTTTTGGATTTAACGCTAATGGTAGTAAACCATTGGGCAAGATAAAGTTGAAGTGCAAGATCAGTGATTTAAAAACGGAGGTCACATGCTATGTAATAGATGCTGACACGTCTTGTAATCTTCTACTCAGAAGGCCATGGATTCATATCAACCTTATTGTCCCTTCAACGCTTCATCAATGTATGAAGTATGTTAACAAAGATGGAAATGTGAAGACCCTATTGGTAGAAAAGCAACTCTTTAAAAGAGTTGAAAACTACTTTACAAATGTGTTGTTATACCAGGATACATTTGAAGCAGCCGAACAACCTGCCCCAGAAAAATCTGATAGTGGCAATGAAACTGATACTGAATCAGGATCCGAAAGCTCTGAGTCCGATAATGAAAATTGGGACATAGAATCCATTGTAATAAGCCTTGAAGGTCTTGATGTAAATGACATTGTCAATTCTGATGGTAAGTGGGTAATTAATGAAAATATAGAGTTTGCTTATTCTTCTATTATTGACTTTGAACTCTCAAGTACTAGTACTGACGTGGTTAGTGATCAACTAGATAAAATATATTCTTTAGTATCATTTCAAGCACCCATTCGATCATCCTTTTGCATACAAAGTGATGATGATGGAGATGCAAATGAAGCAATCTTTGAGGTTCCTCCTAAACATAAAGATAAAAAATCTATAATATTATGGAAAGCAAACAATAAAAATAAAAAAAATTTAGATTCTGAGGAAGAACAGGAAAGTCCTAAGTTCTTCCATTATGATAGAAATTCCCATAAACTAATGAAAAAGATGGGATATAACCTAGCCAAAGGCAGGGGTTGAATCTTGGAAAAGTGAGAAAAACGATACTTCGACCTTTTGTTCCGAAAGGAAAAATGCCAGATTACTACAATAAGATTGGCAGGGGGTTGGAATCGGTTACCATTTCTAAAGATCTTTCAAAAATAAATTTTAAGAAATTGTAACAAACTCATTCATCGGAATCATCATGTTGGGATTCAGATGTAAGCGTCGATACCTTTTTTGAGAAGTCTCTGTTAACATGGTCTTTGCAAACCAAGGAGAAGAGAATGTTGAAGAATTATCACCAATCAAGGATGATCCTTGGGCGAAGAACCTCAACATGAAGTGGAAAATTCAATTTGAACAACAAGAACCTCCAACTAAAGATAAAGTGATTCAAATAAATTTGGATGATGAAATTAACCCTAAGCCCATATTTATAAGTGAAAATCTATCTTCAGAAGAAAATGAAGAAATAATTTTTCTCATTCGAGAATATATTGATGTCTTCGTTTGGAGTTATGAAGATATGCCAGGACTTGATCTAAAAGTCACGGTACACATTAAATATCCGGCCAGATGTGAAGCCAGTAAAACAATAACAACGAAGGTTCCAACCTGAAATTTTGGAAGCAATTGAAGCTGAAATAAAAAAGTTAATTGAATCAGATTTCATCCGCGAAGAACAATATCCAGATTGGGTCGTGAATATAGTTCTTATAACAAAATAGAATGGAAGAATCAGGGTCTGCATTGATTTCATATATTTGAATGAAGCATGCCCGAAGGATGAATTTCCTTTGTCTATTACAAATATCATGATTAACAACATTTGTGGTTATGAACGGATGTCATTAATGGATGGATTCTCAGAGTATAATCAAATTAAGATGTATCCTGATGATGAAAAACATATATCTTTCATAACACCACTTGGAATGTACTGTTATACAGTCATGCCATTTGGTTTGAAAGACACTGATGCCACGTATCAACACGCCATGAATATGATATTTCAAGAACATCTCCAAAGAATGGTGGAATGTTATGTAGATGGTTTGGTGATTAAAAGTAAAAAAAATTGATTATCTTCATGATCTAAGAACAATGTTTGTCCTCATGCAAAAACACCAGGTTAAGATGAATCCTGCTAAATCTTTTCTGGGAGTTTTCAGTGGAAATTTTTTTGGATTTATAGTCACCTCCCAAGGAATTCATCTTGATCCAAACAAAATCAAAGTAATTTAAGATATGTTACCACCCAAGAATCTTAAAGAATTGAGAGAATTGCAGGGCAGATTGGCGTACATTCGCATGTTCATATCAAACTTATCTGGAAAATGTCAAACCTTTTACACGGTTGATAAAGAAACGAGTATCATTCATTTGGGATGATGCGTGTCAAAAAACTTTTGAAGAAATCAAGGAATATCTTACTAAACCACTTGTTCATGTAGCTCCAGTTTCAGGAATACCTTTCCTGTTATATGTGAGAGCTATGGATCATTCCTTAGGAGTTTTATTCGCACAAAAGAACGAATTGGGTCATGAACAAGCCATTTATTACCTTAGTATGATGATGATTGGGGCTGAACATTGATACAACCCGGTGAAAAAAAGAATGCCTAGTTTTAGTATTTGCAGTACAGAAGATGCGACACTATTTGGTGGGGCAAACAGTCCATGTTATATTGAGAGTTAATCCATTAAAAATATTACTGACCAAGCCATGATCATTAAATTTAAGATTATCCAATTGAGCTATTCTACTATCACAATATGATATGCATTTTATCCCATAAAAATCAATTAAGGGACAAGTTATAGCTGAATTTTTAGCTGAACACCCAATTCCAGTATCTTCAAAATTATATGAGCTTATCCCTGACGAAGTAGGCAAAGGAAACAATTCCAAAGAAAGATATTTCACAAGAAACTGCTGAAGTAAATGCCGTTACAAAAAATGTATGGCAACTCTTCTTTAATGGTGCCTCTAGAATGGGACTTAAAGTAAAGACGGTAGCAGGAGTGGAGTTGTTTTTGTTTCTCTCTATAATCACATTATCCCTCGAGCATACTCATTGACAAGCTCATGTTATAACAATGTTGCTGAATACAATGCCCTAATGATTGGTCTGAAAATAACCAAATAGCTGGGAGTGAAGTATTTAGAAGTATATGGAGATTCCCAAGTTGTCATAAATCAAGTTAGAGGAGAATATGAAGTTAAAAATAAAGTATCTTTTGCTATATTACCAAGCAGTTATAAAAATAGCTAAGAGTTTTAATAGTTTCTATATCAGTCATGTACCACATCATCAGAATGGTTATGCAGATATACTAGCCTCCCTGATTGCTACTTTAGCGTTACCCAAAAATGCCAGCAAACGTATAACTATGGGAAGCAAAGAATTATTTTACCCGAAAATGAGCTTGAAGTGGAGCTAGATTTAGATAAGAAACAAGAAGCAAATGAAGTGTATGCTCTTAAGTCTGATCTCAAACCAAGAGATTGGCGATTTCCTTACGTGCACTATGTTCTTTATGGGATATTGCCAGAAGATCTTGAAGAAGCAATAGCAATTTGAAGAAAAGTTGTTCGATTTTTTTACAATGTTGAACTTCGGACATTGTATAGAAAATTTTATGATGTGATTTTACTTCGTTGTCTTTCTAACACTGAAGCTCAAGAAGTACTTGAAGAAGCTCATAGCGGCATCTACAGAGCACATCAACCAGGACCAATACTCTGGGATAGACTCCAAAGAATGGGCTATTACTAATCCATGATAATGATAGACGCAGTTGTTTATGCTAAAAGATATAGAGACTGTTAGATACATGCAGACTTCAAACATCACGCCCCAGAGTATCTTCACTCAACGACTATAACATGTCTATTTGAACAATGGGGAATGGACATAATTGGATCAATTTCTCCACCATCGACGAGGAGACATCAATTTATATTAGCCACAACAGATTATTTCTCAAAGTGGACTGAAGCCATTCCCCTAATTGAAGTAAAGTCATCTAATGTGATTAAATTCATCAAACATTATATTATATACCGCTTCAGAGTTCCTAGGAGAATTATTCATAAAAATAGACCTTAGTTCGTAAGTCAGTCATTCTCCAAATATAGTAACAAATATAGAATTGAAAGTGTGGTTTCATCTCCATACTATCCTGCAACCAATGATTTGGCAAAACCTTACAATAAAAACATTGTGAAACTTCATAAAAAGTTTGTTTCATCCAATCAACATGATTGGGATGAGAAACTTGGAGAATGTCTTTGGGCTTATTGCACAACTGTCAGGACTCCTACTAATGCTACACCATTTTGTTTGGTGTATGGGTCCAAAGCAGTACTACCTTTAGATACCTTTTGAATACACATACCTAAACTATGTGCTACCTTTAGATACCTTTTGAATTTTGAATTTTGAGATACATATCTTCTTTCATAGATCTCATACATCATTTGATACACATACTTGAATTTTTTTCCCCTAACGAAAGAAAAATTCAATACCATGACTTGGTCATCGGTCCATTCGAACATCGAATATTCGAAGGCTACAAAGAGATAAATAAATGACACTATTATCTCCAACATAGGATCAATTTGTCTACCAATCAAATGGAGCTTATCTATAAAGAAGAGTTTATTTTACCAAGTTTCAGCACAGTGCAATAAACTTGGAGGTTTGCTATTTCATCAACTTCCTTGACGGAGTATAAAGGATGAAGATACGCTAATATGTTACTATCCGTAATAACAGAAGCGCTAAATGAATCCTATGATCTAGGATAGAGGAAAGTTTGACATTTAAAGTCCAAATGAAATCCTCAACAACCCTACTATGCTGAGGGTAAAAAGCATAAATAATTCTAACCTATTAAGTTTTAGAGAAGAGGATAGTTTGATATTTAAAATCCAAATAAAATCCTTGACAACTTATTATACTGAGGTGAATAACACGGCTAGCCCAACGTAAACGGTGATTGGTAAAAACTAATCAAATCAGTTTACAGATAGAGTTTTGCTAAAAATCCTATGAACTTGTCATGTTAATTTCCCACTTTCGGCAAGTCTGAAAATTTGCGATTCTTGAGTCAAAGAAGTTTAAAATGCATATTTTGTAAAGTCGCATTCTGCTACTAGAAGAAGTTGAAAAAAATGCAGCATTGAATTTTAAAAATTTGAATTTTATAAAGTCGCATTTTGAAACAAAATTTTTATTCTTCCAAATTTGCTAAGTTAAAAATTATCTCTGGCAAATAAAATTTTCATTCTTCCAAATTTGCTAAGTTAAAAATTACCTCTGACAAACAAATTTTTTATTCTTCCAAATTTGCTAAGTTAAAAATTATCTCTGGCAAACAAAATTTTCATTCTTCTAAATTTGCTAAGTTAAAAATTACCTCTAGCAAACAAAATTTTCACTCTTCTAAATTTACTAAGTTAAAAATTACCTTGGCAAACAAATTTTCATTTCAAATTTGCTAAATTAAAAGTTATCTCTGACAAACAAGATTTTTATCTTCCAAATTTACTAAGTTAAAAATTAGCCCTAGCAAACAAAATCTTCATTCCTTCAAATTTTCTAAGTTAATAAATTACCTCTACCAATTCAAAAAGCTGTTATACTACAAGTCACTGAACAGCGGAGATCTTAACTTATTCAGGAAAGTTAACAGTTACTTCTATCATGATTCAAAAAAATTATTCATTCGTGGCAAAATTTATTTGGGCGTTTGAATAATGACTTTATATTGTCAAGTTAATTATTGCCTCTAAATAATATTTTGAAGAGTCAATGATCATCAAGTTAACAGTTATCTCTGATCATCAATACCAAAATCATTCATCAAGTTAACAATTACCTCTAAATGAATGACAACAGAATCTTTGGTTTTCCTAAAAAAACTTTATTTATTATCAATCTAATATTACAAAGAATTCCTTGACAACATACAATGAATGAAAATTACTACAAATCATTAAGTCAAGAGAACATTAAAAATTTTTGTCAAAATCTATTACATTTAATGGGATGGCTTTGTAAGCTTGGACAAAAAGCTTGTTTCTGCAATTTCTTCTCGCTGATAGTTAAAAACTTCCAAGTTTGCTCGCTCAATTATGATCAACATCGTCAGTGACTTGATTAGTTTAAAACTGGGTGTACCAAATGCATGTTTCCAAGCATATAACTTGTGGAACTACATAAATTGAGAGCTGCGTACAACTATTTATCATCTTTACCGTAAGGATAGAAGGCGAAAAGATAATAATGCCACAGACCCGAAATCTTTTATCTCATGAAAAGTACATGAGATCTTCTGGTTCTCCAAAGATACTGGAAAAAGTTGAGAACCAGACGGGTGGGTGGCATTGTTAAGGAAGATGACTATGGTTATATTTTGCGATAGATCTAGAATTTTGTCAAGAAACATAAAAAATATGAGATTTATGATTGTGACAAGAAAACTTGCTGTAATTAAGAAAGATGATTACGGTCATAAGAATCTTTTCAATGGGATATTTTTTCTTTAACGAATCAGGCAACAGATCAGTCTTTGATTGGCCAACAATATCCGAAGGTCTTCTTACATGCCAATCCCAGTTCATGGAAGATGAAGAATGAAACTTGGATAGAGTCATGAAAGAATTGACTAGAAAAATCTGAACGCAAAAGGATTGGTTAAAAGATGAAGATTTTTTCATTATAAAAACCTTAAGAAGAGTTCAAGTCAGGATAGTCCGAGATGAATTCAAAGAAATTTTAAGGAAAAGGAGAGTTCAGAAAAATTTTCAAGTCAGAATGGCTTTTACAGAATGGCTTAGTGCTTTATATAGAGAATTTTCACGATCGAAATTTTTGGCCAAGAAATTTTATAGGCGAAATCTTCGGTTGAGATTTTTGACTCGACTCTCACTGAGATTTATTATTGATGCATGGGACACTTAGATCTCTGTGCCAAAAGAGATAAGATCTTCAGTTGAGATCTTCGATTAGAATCCTGTCATTAATGAATGCATGCAACGCTTAAATCTTTGCACTAAAAAAGCAATTAAGTTGATGGCAAGTAATTTTATATATATATGTACACCTGCGAATTTTAACGCAGGGTTACACTTATATGTAAACCTGTAGATTTTAACGCAGGGTTACACTTATATGCAAACCCACAGATTTTAACTCATAGATTTTGGTTCAGATTTACACTTATGTAACCTGCAGATTTGAATTTATAATTTTGTTTATATACGAACCCACATAATTGAATGAAGGATCACGTAGAATCTAATCTAAGAGCAAATGCACAAAGTTGATACCAAGTTCAACTCAAAAACATCAATTTGATGACAAATGGAAATTGCTCCAAGTTTTAGCATTAAATTTAAGATTACAAAAGTTTTTCAAAGACAAGATCAATAAAGTCATTAGATCTATGAGCACTGATTCAAGCTTTCATTATCAAAATGAAAAGGTTGTAAGGGTTCCTTGAACAATACTAAAAAATCATTACAATTTAATGAGTCAAGAGAGCCTTGATCTTTTCTTCTATATTGCTTATTTCCAGCTGAATGGTTTCATAAACTTGAATAGCAGCTTGTTTGCGTAATTTTTCCTCATTGACAGTTGCATTGTTCACCAGATCAGACTCCAGTGCTTCTATTTTAGCTTGAACAGTTAAGAGGAAATTGTTCGCATTGTCACGTTGCCTAGACTAGTTAGCAAGATTCTAGATTGTCTCCTCGCGCTCTTTAGAAATCTTTTCAAGAAAAGCCTGGGTCCTGGCAATGGTTTCCTGAGTCCTTGCAATGGCTTGATCATGGCCTTTGACAATTGAAGTAACATTCTCTCTTTGAGAACATAGAGATTGGCTATCTGATTGATTTTTGTTAATATAGGCCTTACAAGCATTGACTTTTTCCTTAATTTCCTTCTGGAGATTAAGTTGATCTTCCATTAGCCTCTAGAAAGTGACTTCAACCATTTCTGACTTATCTGCACTGCAGATCTTCAATAAAGAATCAGTATGATTCTGAAATTGAGCTACTATGAGTTTATAAGGAGTTGCTTTTTCCTTTCCACCAATACTTGCTATGCCAGCCACGTATATATTAAGGACAGTGGCAATTGAGGAAAAAAACTCCCTTTCAAAATCTTGTAAATACAGTGGTCCAGAAAATTAAAAATGACTTTAATGGTATGCTGGAGTAAGTCATCTTCAAGTGCATCAACTTCTGCATAACTTGTTGATAGTAGTGAAGAATAAGTAGCTATAACAGAAACAACCATAGGAATAGATGTGACCTGTATTGTACTCTGAGTTGAAGCAAATTTAACTTCAGCAAGGGCAGCAGCCCCAACAGCTCCAACTTTAGTAGAGACAGTAACCTCAGTGCCTTCAACAGATGCAATAGCCTCATTAGTTTCAACTTCAGTAACCTTAGTAGCCTCAACAATTTCAGCAGGGGAAGTAGCTTCAGTAGCTTTAACTTTAGCAACTCCAGCAGTTTCAACTTCAACTAGGGCAGCAACCTTAGTAGCTTCAATAGAGGTAGCAGCCTCAGTGGCCTCAACAGGAACAGAAGCTGCACAACTCCAGACGCAACTTCGGTTTGAACTTCAATATCGGTAAAAGAGGTGTCACCTTCGGGCTCATACTCTGAAGTTGGAGTAGAGGAAAGCATTTCTAAAAAAAAAAAAGAGAAGAGATGGTTAAAAAAACTGATGATGAAATAAATAAATGATGATGTAAATGATTAAAGTTTAGAATAAACCGTGAGGTTGGGCATTGGATTCTCCAAATCATTATATCTCAGCTCTCTCTTTTGCCATCAGAATGTATATTTACCATGGTCTGATGGAGGAGTAGAAGAACGAATGTCGTCATTATCAACATCATCATCAGCATTATCATCATCATCATTATCATCACCATCATCATCAGGATCTCTGATGAGAAATATCTATTACAAGTGCACAGTGTTGGTGTAGCGTTGTACAAGTCGTTCTCATAAGGATCTAAGATGCTTTGCTATTCTCACTAATTCTTTAGTCCTAACGGATTAACTATGGTTTCTAATTTGGATTTGAGTTATACTAATTAGCCTAGGATATAGAATCCACTAGTTTTCAATCATGTATTACTTCTATTATCTTCTTCCTATCATAAAAATTTAATCTTTTAGTTTTAATCTTTAGTTAAAGTATTCTAAGCATGTGTTATCAAGTGGTATGCAAGCATAACGCATCAAAGAAACAACTTTTTATAGAGATAAACTAAACCGTTAGATAACTCTATTACAAAGATGAAAAATAACAACTCCAAACCCTAACTAAGTATATTCTATCAAGAAATCTAATTCAAGTATAACCTATCATAGTATTAATCTACGAGTTGTTATATTTTAATATTTTCATTAAAAAATCTTATCTTTATTATTTTATTTAGGAAGAAACATTAGAGAGTAGCTACATGGTAGAATCCAAGTTTCATCAACATCTTAGAGCTAAACTAAATATCTACTCATAGTTCTAATTAGGAAAATCCTATTTTTATTCATGAAAGTAAGAAAATCTAATTTAGAAAGTAAGATTAATCTAAATTAGAAAGCAATTAAAAAAAAATTACCTAAGAAAAATTGATGTACAAAAAAAGATATCTCTGTAGTTTGGTATGGCGGCCGTTACCCCTTCGGCAAACCCTAATTTTATTCAATAAAATTTGAGTACAAAATTACATCATCAACCCTACATTACAAGGATACGACAAATATATAAGGTTCGGAGAATCAAACCCTAATTTTAGTACAAGTAAGAAACTACAAAATTACATCGAATCTCCCATAGAAAAATCACCCAGAGTCAGCCCCATGGATCCAGCAATTGGCGGCTAATGCTGCCAAATAACCGCAAAAGTAGTTCTTCTGGACTTCAACTTTCTTCTTCATGAATCTCTTGTCCTTTTCCTTTGATTTTGATGATTGTATTGAACTTTGACTCTCTACAACATCATAGTTTTGTAGCTATGCTCACTTTTAACTCATCTCTGGATTTGGTTTCCTAATCCGACTCTGAGTTTATGCCATCTCCTTGTAGGAATAGGTTTGCCTGAAAAACACACTAAAAATACCCGAGTAGTATTATTTAAATGCAAAAAATAGATAATATGGAGGCTATAAATATGCAATATATGACACTCATCATACCCTAACACCTATCTTTTGCTAGTTCTCAAGCAAAACCTAAACCTAATAAGAAAAAAAATCGTAACTCATTTTCACAGGAATCGCGATTACACTAACATGTGCAAGAAGCTGTTAAACCCTTAGGTTACCTTAGTGGATGAGTTCTGTCTCGTGAGGGTTTGCAGTGAATATACCCACAAAATTCGTGAAGAAATTAGATTAAGGAATAAAGAAAAAAATAATGATAACCAAAAATCAATAAAAATAAAAATTTTATTCAAAAGAAAGAAAGAAAAAATTTAATGATATTTTCTTCAATTATTCTCACTAATATACAAACTCAAGAATGCATTTATATTATCAATTTTTAAGTCAATCGTCATATCAGATACACTTATCATTTTAATCAAAAATTTAAATTCTATCTTTCAATACCCATTAATAGATAATTTATTGGCCCATATACATCTACGTGCATATTTGATAGTCTACTTTGGCCTTGAACTTCAACTCTAACTCATGATTTATCTCATCTCTCATAACAATTTTATTTTTAAAGAATATTTTACTTTTCATTCGAATATTCACGCTTATTTAGGCTCAAAGTACCTGATTATTTAGATCATACTCTTTTTTTCTCTTTCTGAGGCTATTACTTTAATAACAAGCTCACCCATTTTTTATTCTCTCTGAAACTATTGCCTTAATACTAGGCTCACTCCTTTTTTTTTTCTTATTTAGAGAGAGAAGATTACTCAATCGTTATCATTTTTTTCCTTAACCTAATAAACTATTGTAAAGTGAAAAATAGATGTATATTTACCTCAAAATTACTGTTAGCGATATTTATATTTTGGATTTTAATCTTTTTCATAAAATTTTTAGTGTATCATCTTATTTACTCTACTATCAAATTTCAAATCCAAATTTATTCTTTTATTTATAATTAGGTTGATTTATTGAAGAAAATATATAATAATTTTTTTAGTTATTTACCCTAAAAACTACCCGAAGTGTAAAATAAAGAAACCCCCAAAAAAATCTAAAAATAAAATAAAAAACCTAGAATAAAAACTAAAAATTCTAGAAAATAAAAATATCCTAATATCCACTCCCCTCACACCTAAACTTGTGTATGCCCTCATACACAAATCATTAGTGTCATCCTTTTTACCTCCTACTTGACTTTCCGGGTGCACGACGTGCACGTGCAGTAGAAGTCTCTCCATGGACAATTTGTTTCAATCAAAACCAAATTTTTCTAAGGCCACGCCAGACAATATTGATTTACTCAATGGGATCAGCTAACAAGTCTTAGTCAAAAAAGGCATCATCCTCATCCTCTTGTGTTAACTCAGTGGCATATATATTTTCATCATCCGTATTTCTGTTCCAATCCTCTGGAATAGCAGCGTGATATGTCACTAAAATGTGCTCACGGCTATGAACACATGTGAGGGTGCATATGCATCAAACTCTGCACCAGACATAAATCCACGACACAATTGTGAAATTAGACACGGCAGAGACAAACTAGTTCTCGACTGCATCTTAGCATTTATAATGGTGTCGACTAATTGTGTGCACATACAAAAATAATTTTTTTGACGCATGATACAATCAACAATGTGTAGTGTGGGTGTGTAAAATGATGACATGTGTGTAACTTCCATTACATTAGTGTTGATCCAGCGACAAGTCGTGTGTACATTGTGATAAAGTCTTACTGCTGATCCCTCTATCTCGTGTCATTCTGCAATTCGGGTCCATCCGTGTAAGATAGTTCTCAATCACGTCTGGGGTTTGAGTCCTAGGGTAAAGGAGGATACCGATGGATGTAGAGATGACCGCTACGTGCATTTCGTGGATTTCTTCACGCCAGTGGAGTTTAATGGTTTTGCGATTCTCCGAAATATCAGATTTCGCAAAACTTGCATAAAACTTCTCTACTAACTCTAGAATGTAGAATGAATTGGGCAAGTATATTATATAATTCCATCCCAAAGTTTTGATAGTGAATAAAAAATATACAGTAAATGCGGCAAAAATCTCATCGAAGAATTTTTTGCAAGCAAACCATACCATTGGATTCTATTAGAGACCACAAAAAATTATTCTAATTTAACAAGAAATAGAGGATCCAGTAAGCTCACCTCCCCTAAAGTTTCAGGGAGAAATACATAATTCTGCCGCTGATTGGCAGCTTTTGCCTCGGATTGGCAGCAGAAATGAGGCTTCTAGGGCATGGCTTCATGGAGGAGGAAGCTCTGGGTGAACCCTACTCTCTAGTCACCTTTGGTTTGAGCAAAAAGTGGAGAATCTCGACTGATCTATAAAAAAGAAAATAAAGAAGCATTGGAGACTTTGGGGAGAAATTGAGGGCTGCAAGGGTTTGATTTAAGATGAAACTAGGGCTGGTTGGGGCTGGTTGAACATTTATAGTGATGGCAAATTTTGACCAGCCCCTCAATTTTCTGTAGTTTTACTTTGCAACCCTCACTTCTTTTGTTCCCTGCATCATATTAGTAATAAACAATATACATCATATACATTTTTATTATATAAATGAATACATGCCTCTGCATAGATTGGGTCGTGAAGTGCCACGACCTCTGCATTATCGTTCGTTCAAGTCTCTAAAAACGGTTTTAATATCTAACCGTTCACTTTTAATAAATCGCCATTTTTAGGGTTCTCGAGATTGATTGCACCATTATGGTGCACTGCTCGTACTATGTATGGTCCACTTGACTTCAATTTTCCAGGAAATAAATGTAGCCTCGAATTATATAAGAGAACTTTTTGCCCTGGTATAAATGACTTGCGAATGATTTTTTTGTCATGAAACACTTTAGTCTTCTCTTTATAAATCTTAGCACTCTCATATGCATCCCGTCTAATCTCATCAAGCTCATTAAGTTGTAGCCTCCGCTATTTACCGGCTTTTTCGAGCTCAAAATTTATAAATTTAATGGCCCATAAAGCCTTATGCTCAAGTTCCACCGGTAAATGACACGCTTTTTCAAATATCAACTGATATAGAGACATACCTAGATTGGTCTTGTTGGCGGTACGATAGGCCCATAATGCATTCGCTAGTTTACATGACTAATTTTTTCTGTTGTTATGCACTGTCTTTTTCAACATCAATTTGATTTGGTGATTGGAAACTTCCTTTTGCCCATTGGTTTGAGGATGATATGGTGTAGGTAGCTTGTGGGTAATAGAATATTTCCGCTTGAGCGCTTCAAATGACCGGTTAGTAAAATGGGTACCGTTATCACTTATGATAGGTCGAAAAATGCCAAATCGAGAAAATATATTCTCTTTCAAGAACTTGACAATAACTTTGTTGTCATTCGATTTTGTGGCAATTGCCTCTACCCATTTGGAAATATAATCGATAATGACCAATGTGTATTGATTTTCAAATGAGGTGGAAAATGGTCCCATAAAATCTATACCCCATACATCGAGTATTTCTACCTCAACGATAGGTTGCAGAAGCATCATATTGTACTGTGAAATTTTGCCTATGAATTGACATCGTGTGCATATTTTGCAATATTTCGCAGCGTCTTTGAAAAGAGTTGGCCAATAAAAGCCACTGCAATACATTTTCAGCCGTTTTCCTGGGATCAAAGTGTCCTCCACAAGCAAGATCATGACAAAAGGAGAGGACACTTTGTATCTCATCATTAGGTATGCATCGACGTATGATCTGATCTGGACAATATTTGAACAAATATGGTTCATCCCAGTAAAAGAAATTTACTTGGGACAAGAATCTATATCGGTCTTTCTTAGACCAATGGGATAGAATCTTTTTGGTCATAAGATAGTTCACAATGTCAGCAAACCATGGTTCACGCATCAATGCAAATAATTGCTCATCAGGAAATGATTCATTTATGGGACAAGAATTAGTTTGAGCGTTGGAAAAGCGAGACAAGTATCAGCTACTAAATTATTTGCATCTTTCTTATTTAATATCTCAAGATCAAACTCTTATAATAAGAGGATCTATCGAACGAGCCTTACTTTTGCGTCTTTCTTGGTCAACAAATATTTCAAAACTGAATGATCAGTATAAACTATAATTTGTGATCTAATTAAGTAGGAGCAAAACTTTTCAAGTGCAAAGACGACTGCCAGAAGCTCTTTCTCTATGATAGAGTAGCTCAACTTGGCATCATTGAGTATCCTACTTTGCATAGTAAATTATATGTGGCTGCTTATTAATACGTTGTCCAAGAATGACACCGATAGCATAATCAGATACATCACATATAAGCTCAAAGGGCAGACTCCAGTCTGGTGCATGAATGATAGGAGTGGTGGTAAGCGTCTTCTTGAGCTGCTCAAATGCTCTAAGACAATCAGTTGTGAAATTTAATGACACGTCCTTGGCTAGTAGATGTGTCAAAGGCCTAACAATTTTGCTAAAATTTTTGATAAATTTTCTATAGAAGCCAACATGACCAATTAAGGAGCATGTATCTTTCACTGATCATGGAGGTGGAAGATTAATGATGAGGTTCATTTTGACTTTATCAACCTTGATACTGATGAATATCATATATTGTATTTTTTTCTCCCAAATTTTATCTACTTTTGTATATAAATAAATGCTACTCGGGTATTTTTAATGTATTTTTCAGATAATCCAATTCATACAAGGAGATGGCATGAAATCAGAGTTGGATTGGGAAATCAAGCTAGAAAAGTTTCTAAAGTGAGCAAAACGACGAGACTACGATATTTCAGAGACTCAAAGTAGAATACAGTCACAAAACTTAAACATACAAGACACAAGCCTCGTGTGGAAGAAATTTCAACTGACTATCACAAAATTTAGCCGCTAAATGGCTGTAATTTCAGCGAAATAGCGGCCATATTGTGGATCCAGGCATTGAGTTTTTGTCGATGGCTTCTTTCTAAGTTTTTAGTTTTTAAGTTCTACTAAAATTAGGATTGTATTTCCAAAGCCTATATATTGGCCGTATCCTTGTATTCTAGAGAGAATCCTAAAGTTTTGTACTCGTTTTTAATTTAAGAAAATTAGGTTTTTGCTGAAGGGGTGACGGCCACAATACTATACTCCAGAGGTAAGCCATTGCTTTTAATTATTTATTTTCTTTTTTTTAATTGCTTTCTAGTATAGATTTATTCGCTTTCTAGATTAGATTTAATTGCTTTCTAGAATCATGTGTAGCTAATTTTCTTTAGCCCTAGGATGTAGATGAAGTTAGTTTAATAGATCTAACATGGATTTATCTCATCTTTTTTCTAAAAAGAAATAAAGTTATGATTTTTCTATAAATCAATAAAAGATAGAGTTCATAAATCATAATTCTTTGATAGATTATGCTTAATTAATATTTTGATAATCTATGCTTAGATAAAGTTTGGAATTCATATTCTTTGTTTATTTTTTGAATCATCAATAGAGATTTTCCTATAAATAAATTGAATTGAGTAAACTTGTAAATCTAAATTTTTTGATAGGTTATACTTAAGTTCCGTCTTTTGATAGCCTATGCTTAGATTATGATTTGAAGTTTATTTCTTTTCGTTTGTTTATGAAATTTTCTACTTGATATGATTTGTTTTTAAGAAATGTGTTATTTTTGATGGTTTATACTTGCACATCACTTAATAGGTCATAATTAGGGGCACTTGATAAAATCAAATTAAAAAGATTAACTTTTTAATATGTTACTTAACCGTGCATAATTAAAAAGATAGGAAGAAAGAGATAATTCAATGTTAGGCTATTATTCTAATGGATTCAAAATTCTAGGCTAATCTCTAGAATTTAGAACCAATCTTCTCTCAATCTAGAAACTCATAGTTAGTCCGTTAGACTAAGGAAATAGTAAGAAACACAAAAACACCTTAGATCCTTGTGGGACGACCTCTATAGCGCTACACCGATACTGTGTGTTTGCAGTAATTTATCACATCAAGTTTTTGACGCCGTTGCTGGGGATCGACGGTATTTTTCTTGCTTTTTCTGACGTTTTACGGGTTAACAGTGTGTGTTGAGTGTACAGGGACTATAAAGTGCAAATACATGAAGACAAAAAGGATTGAAAAAGCCTTCGATCTATGTAGCAGAAACCAGAGAGTCTAACTCTTTGGTTTGATTGCTATTTAGCGACCAAAACCGCTATTTAACGGGTCTTTTGGTAAATTCGGAGCTCTAATTTTCTCCAGTTCTGTATTTTGGTTCTCTGGTTTTGTAAAAAAATCCAAAAAAAATATTAAGCACTGTAGGAATCACATTTGCTATTTGATCATATTTATTCCACCGTTTTATCTCTCCACCACACCCCACTTCTTGCATTAATTTAGGAAATTCATGCGTACACTCACGGTCGCTGGTTCATGCCATATTGGATCCATGATCAATTTGATCGATTAGTGAGATCAGATTTGCTCATGGGTGCCAAGATGGACCAACCGATCCCGATCCTTCAGGATCGATGTTACCCGTTGGCACATCACTTCCATCATGCATAAAACTTCCACACGCAGCGGGTAATCACTATGAGTTGAAGCCGCAGTACATCAGTTTCTTCCTAAATTCACTGGTTCTGATTCAGAGAATGCATATCTATTTATCAGTGAATTTCAAGAAGTATGCGTGATGATAAAACTGCAACACTTATCGGAGAACGCAATTAAACTCCGCTTCGTCCCCTTTGCACTTAAGGATAATGCCAAGAAGTGGTTGTATAGTATGCCTACTGATTCAATCACTACTTGGGATGAATTTGTTACGGTGTTTCTTAAGAAGTATTATCCCATGCATAAGACGGTAAGGATTCGAAATCAAATCAATCAATTCCGTCAAGTGCCAGGAGAACCCTTCTAGAAATACTTGGAACGGTTCAAGGACTTATTAGCTCAGTGCCCCCACCATGCAATAGAAAAGTGGCGGTTGTGTCAAATCGTGTACGAAGGACTCGATTACATATCCAAAACTCTTCTTGAGTCCATGTGTCAGGGGGAGTTTGTGAGAAAGAACGAGGATGAAGCATGGGACTTTTTTGAGGACCTATCGTGGAAGACTATGCAGTGGGAGAGTCCCACTGAGAAGCCCAGTGCATCAACTTCTGCGCATAAGGGTGGGATCCATAGCATCAACAGTTTTATAGCTGCCGAAGCTAAAATTGCAGCCATTATGAGGAGAATTGAGGCATTGGAGACTACTCGTGCTCCACAGGTAGGTCAAGTGAATCAAATCCAAAGTCCCACATGCTTTAATTGCGGAACTCTGAATCATGCAATGGAGAAGTGTCCATTATTAATGAATCTCATGGGTCCCATACTTGAGCAGGCTAACGCCTTATATCAACAACCCATGAACAATCCTTACGCTCCTATATACAATTCTGGCTGGAGGAATCATCCAAATCTATCATGGGGTCAAGGGCAATATCAGGGGGCCCCTAACCCTACCATGCAATCTCCAGCCAATGGTCAGTTCCCAAGACCAAATGTGGGTGCTTATTAACACCCAAGCACTTCAAATTATATGAACAACCAGAATAGACCACCTGCACAAAACCATTCACATCCACATCAGGGGTCTGATAATGAACAAAAAAAGCGACTTCAGTCACTTGAGAAGCACATTGAAAATCTTCTCAAGTCTCATTCCAAATTTGACACGCATATGTCCAACCTTGACACAAACATGCAAAATCTTATGAAAGTATCAACTGACTTTATTCAAAGTATAGGTCAGCAACTACTCGTGAACTCTCAATCTATACGGAATATAGAGCAGCAGGTTGGACAATTAGAGAGTCAGATGAGTGAACGTGGCCAGGGTACCTTTCAAGTCAACCTATAATGAACCCTAATGCTAGTTCCTCAAACTCTAATCAGTCGCATGTCTACCAATGCAATGCCATTCACACGCTTAGATCTGGCAAGCAAGTGAACAATAATGTAGCCATGCCCCCTGATCCCACTCCTACTATCTCGCAGGTTATATCATCTCTTCCACCTCTTTCTCCACGACCATCTCCATTACCTCAATTACAGTCACATGATCATTTAGAAGAATCTGTTCCTAAGCCGAAAGCACCATATCCCAATCGGTTTAGGAAACCTTCACCGTAAGTAGAAAAGGTTCTTGAAACATTTCAACGAGTGAAGGTTAATATTCCACTCCTTGACATTATACAACAGGTTCCTACTTATGCTAAGTTCCTCAAGGATTTGTGTACTAAGAAATGAGTAAGAAACGTTCCTGAGAAAGTTTTTCTTGCTGCAATTATATTACATATCCTCTCTAACTCCTTGCCTATCAAGTACAAAGATCCAGATTCCCCTACAATCTCATGCACCATTGGGAACACTACATTTGATAGGGCATTGCTTGATTTAGGGGCAAGTGTCAACTTACTTCCTTACACTGTTTATCAACAACTGGGGTTAAGAAAACTTCAACCTACCAATGTCACATTACAGGTAGCTGATTGTTCGATCAAGAGACCACTTAGTATGGTTGAAGATGTGCTCACTAAGGTCGGTGAGTTTATCTTTCTTGTAGATTTTATTGTCTTAGAAACTGAGCCAATGTCCAATCCACGGAATCAAATTTCAGTTATCTTGGGTAGGCCATTCTTTACAATATCAAATGCATTAATTGATTGTAGGAGTGACCTCATGAAGTTATCATTTGGGAATATGACTGTGGCATTGAATATATTTAATATGGATGAGCATGCAACGAGCTCCCTCATTGAGGTCACCATGATTCATAGTTTGCACTCACATTCGACCTCTTACACTGATAATGAACCCTCATTTGAGCAAATGTTGAAAGATGAGCTCATACTATTAGAATAATTGGCATATACTGATTTTATGTATGATAATACTTGTGTAAGTGTGCCATTGATTTATGAGCAAACTTTTGAGGATTTGTTTGCAGAGGAGCTCGTATTACTTTGTGAGTTAGAAGAGCCACCACCACGTTCACTTGATCATATAACACTCTTCTAACCTCATGATATTTCTACATGTATGCTTGTTACTAACGATGATTGGCAGGTTTATAATAAAGAATTCTTTAACCCAATTGTTAATGCTTACATGTGGACAAAGAAAAAGCGAGGACGGCATAAGAAGCAGACAGGTAATCTCGTGACTTGTAGGAGGTTGATGAGATATAATAATGCACCCACTTCACGTTTAAAACGCACACACTATGAAAGTGGGAAGCGATTGAGAGGTCATAACCGCTTTCCTTGCGTTAATAGGGTGATGATATTGAGATCGTAACTTTTACGACTCTTATTATTTGTATAGTATTTGTATAATAGTTTTCATATTTCTTTTACCACACTTGGTTTGTGTATGAGGGCATACACAAGTTTAGGTGTGGGGGAGTGGATTAAGAGATTTTTATTTTTTAGGATTTTTAGGATTTTATTTTTATTTTTAGGATTTTATTTTTTTTTTAGATTTTTGGGTTTCTTTATTTTACACTTTGGGTAGTTTTTAGGGTAACTAACTGAAAAAAAAAATTTAAAAAAACTGAAAAAAATATGAAATAAATTAATAAAAAAAATTTAACAACAAATTTATGTATTTTTATCAATAGATCAACCTAACTACAGATAAAGGAACAAATTTAGATTTGAAATTGGATATGAGAGTAGATTGAACGATACACTTTGAATTTTATGAGAAGGATTAAAATTCGAAAAATAAATATCGCTAACAGTAGTTTTGAGGCAAGTATACATCTATTTTTTCACTTTACAATAGTTTATTAGGTTAAAAACAAAGATGATAACGATTGAGTAAGTTTTCTCTCTCTAAACAAAAAAAAGAAAAAAAGTGAGAATAAAATAATGGGGTAAGCCTGGTATTAAGGCAATAACCTCGAGAGTGATAAAATAATGAGGTGAGCCTGGTATTAAGGCAATAGCCTCAAGAGTGAAAAAAGAGTATGATCCAAGTAATCGGGTACTTTCGCCTAAATAAGCGTGAATATTCGCATGAAAGGTGAAATATTCTAAAAAAAGAAAAAGAAAAAAGTATGAACCGAGTAATCGGGTACGTTGTGCCTAAGCAAGCGTGAATATTCGCATGAAAGGTGAAATATTCTTAAATAAAATAAATAAAGACATGATTTTTCTATAAAAAGATTAAAATACAAGAACTCGAAGATTAAGATTTTGATAGGTTATACTTGAATTAGGTTTCTTGATAGCCTATACTTGTTAGGATTTGGGGTTGTTGATTTTATCTTTTTCATTGAATTATACTGAAAAAATTAATAAAAAATAAATTTAACAATAAATTTATGTATTTTTATCAATAGATCAACCTAACTACAGATAAAGAAAATTTAGATTTGAAATTGGATAGGAGAGTAGATTGGACGATATACTTTGAATTTTATGAAAAAAGATTAAAATCCGAAAAATAAATATCGTTAGCAGTAGTTTTGAGGCAAGTATACATTTATTTTTTCACTTCATAATAGTTTATTAGGTTACAGACAAAGATGTTAACGATTGAGTAAGTTTTCTCTCTCTAAAAAAAAATGTGAGAATAAAATAATGGGGTGAGCCTGATATTAAGGCAATAACCTCGAGAGTGATAAAATAATGAGGTGAGCCTGGTATTAAGGCAATAGCCTCGAGAGTGATAAAATAATGAGGTGAGTTTGGTATTAAGGCAATAGTTTCATGAGTGAAAAAAGAGTATGATCTAAGTAATCGGGTACTTTACGCCTAAGTAAGCATGAATATTCGCATGAAAGGTGAAATATTCTAAATAAAAGAAAAAGAAAAAGAAAAGAGTATGAACCGAGTAATCGGGTACATTGCGCCTAAGTAAGCGTGAATATTCGCATGAAAGGTGAAATATTCTAAAAAAAAAGAAAAGAAAAAAAGAATAAAATTGTTATGAGAGAGGAGATGAATCATGAGTTAGAGTTGGAGTTCAGGGCCGAAATAAACTATCACACGTGCACGTAGTTGTATAGGAGCCAATAAATTATCTGTTAGTGGGTATTGAAAGATAGGATTTAAATTTTTTATTAAAATGATAAGTGTATCTGATATGACGCTTGATTTCAAAATTGATAATCTAAATGCGTTCTTAAGTTTGTATATTAGTGAGATTAATTGATGAAAATATTATTTTAAAAAAAAGATTTTTCTTTCTTTTGTATAAATTTTTATTTTTCTTAATTTTCTGTTATCCTTATTTTTCTTTTCTTTATTCATTAATCTATTTTCTTCATGAATTTTGTGGGTATATTAACTGCAAACCCTCACGAGACAACACTCGCTCACTAGGGTAACGTAGGGGTTTAAGGGCTTGTTGCACGTGCTAAGTGCAATCACGATACCTGTGAAAGTGAGTTAGGATTTTTCTTTTTCTTCTTAGGTTTAGGTTTAGCTTGAGTACTAGCAAAAGATAGGTGTGGGGGTGTGATGAATATCATATATTGTATTTTTTCTCCCATATTTTATCTATTTTTGTATATAAATAAATGCTAATCCAGTATTTTTAGTGTTTTTTCAGGTAATCCAATTCATACAAAAAGATGACATGAAATCAGAGTTGGATTAGAAAATCAAGCCAGAAAAGTTTCTAAAGTGAGCAAAACGACGAGACTACGATACTGCAGTGATTCAAAGTTGAATACAGTCACAAAACTTAAACATACAAGACAAGAGACTCGTGTGGAAGAAATTTCAACTGATTATCACAATATTTAGCCGCCAAATGGCGGTAGTGTCGCCAAATAGCGGCCAAATTGTGGGTCCATGCGTTTAGTTTTTGTCGGTGGCTTCGTAGTAATTTTGTAGTTTTTTAGTTTTGATATAATTAGGGTTTGATTTCCGAAACCTATATATTGGCCGTATCCTTGTATTCTAGAGAGAATCCTTAAGTTTTGTACTCGTTTTTAATTTAAGAAAATTAGAGTTTTGCTGACGGGGTGACGGCCACAATTCCGTGCTACAGAAGTAAGCATTGCTTTTAATTATTTATTTGCTTTTTTTAATTGCTTTCTAGTATAGATTTATTCGCTTTCTAGATTAGATTTAATTGCTTTCTAGAATCATGTGTAGCTAATTTTCTTTAGCCCTAAATGTAGATAAAGTTAGTTTAATAGATCTAACATGGATTTATCTCATCTTCTTTCTAAAAAGAAATAAACTTATGATTTTTCTATAAATAAATAAAAGATAGAGTTCATAAAACATAATTTTTTGATAGATTATGCTTAATTAATATTTTGATAATCTATGCTTAGATAAAGTTTGGAATTAAATCATCAATAGAGATTTTTCTATAAATAAATTGAATTGAGTAAACTTGTAAATCTAAATTCTTTGATAGGTTATACTTAAGTTCGATCTTTTGATAGTCTATGCTTAGATTAGAATTTGAAGTTTATTTCTTTTCGTTTGTTTATGAGATTTTCTACTTGATATGATTTGTTTTTAAGAAAGGTGTTATCTTTGATGGTTTATACTTGCACATCACTTAATAGGTCATACTTAGAGGCACTTGATAAAATCAAATTTAAAAGATCACCTTTTTAATATGTTACTTTACCGTGCATAATTAAAAAGATAGGAAGAAAGAGATAATTCAATGTTAGACTATTATTTTAATGGATTCGAAATCCTAGGCTAATATCTAGAATTTAGAACCAATCTTCCCTCAATCTAGAAACTCATAGTTAGTCCGTTAGACTAAAAAAATAGTAAGAAACACAAAAATACCTTAGATCCCTATGGAACGACCTATATAGTGCTACACCGATACTATGCGCTTACAGTAATTTATCACATCAGATACCATCTTTCGAGATGACATGCCCTAATACTATGCCATTTTTAACTATGAAATGACATTTTTCCCAATTGAGCGTCAAATATTTCTCATGACAATGCGTGAGAGCTAATTCTTAATGATGCAGACACTCTTGGAATGAATTTCTTAAGATAGAAAAATCATCTATAAAGATTTCAAAAAATCGTTCATCCATATTAGAGAAAATACTCACCATACATCTTTGCAATGAGACAGGTGCATTGCATAACCCAAAGGGCATGCGTTTGTATGCAAATGTGCCAAATGGACATGTGAACGTGATCTTTTCTTGATTCTCTGGAACGATGGAAATTTGGTTGTAGGTAGAGTGATGTGATAAATTACTGCAAGCGTATAGTGTCAGTTGTAACGCTATACAAGTCGTCCCACAGAGATCTCAGTTGTTTTACGATTCTTACTATTTCTTTACTTCTAGTGGATTAACTAAGAGTTTCTAAATTGAGAGAAGATTGATTCTAAGTTCTAGAGATTAGCCTAGAATTTCAAATCAATTAGAATAATAGCCTAACAGTGAATTATCTCTTTCTTCCTATCTTTTTAATTATGTACGGTTAAGTAACATATTAAAAATGTGATCTTTTTAATTTGATTTTAATCAAGTACCCCTAAGTATGACCTATCAAATGATGTGCAAGTATAGACCATCAAAGATAACACCTTTCATAAAAACAAATCATATCAAGTAGAAAATCTCATAAACAAAAGAAAAGAAGTAAACTTCAAACCCTAATCTAAGCATAAGCTATCAAAAAATTGAACTTAAGTATAACCTATCAAATAAATTAGATTTACAAGTTTATTCAATTCAATTTATTTATAGGAAATCTTTATTGATAATTCTAAAAATAAACAAAGAATAAAAATTCCAAACTTCACCTAAGTATAGATTATCAAAATATTAATTAAGTATAATCTATCAAAGAATTATGATTTATGAACTCTATCTTTTTTTATTAATAGAAAAATCATAACTTTATTTCTTTTTAGAAAGAAGAAGAGATAAATACATATTATATCTATTAAACTAAGTTCATCTACATCCTAGGGTTAAAAAAAATTAGTTACACATAATTCTAGTAAGCAAAATCCTATTTTTATTCATGAAAGCAAATAAATCTAATCTAGAAAGCAGTAAAACCTAAACTAGAAAACCATTAACTCTATCTAGAAAGCAAGAAAAGATCTAAAAACAATGGCTTACCTATTGAGCATGGTATTGTGGCCGTCACCCTTCAGTAAAACCCTAATTTTATTAATTTAAAACGAGTACAAAAATTATAGGATCCTCTTAGAATACAAGGATACGACCAATATATAGGCTTCAGAAAACCAAACACAATTCTAATACAATTGTGAAACTAAAAAATTACAGTGAAGCCACGAGAGAAAAATTGTTTGGAACGGCCACCTTTGGCCCGCTATTTTGCGGCAAATGCCGCCAACTAGCGGCCATATTAGTGTAAAAATTATGGAAATTTATTCTGCATGAGTCTCTTCTCTTGCTAAGTTGATTTTGATGACTGTATTGCATTTTGACTCTCTACAGAATCGTAGTCTCGTAGTCTTGCTCACTTTGGAAACTTTTCTACCTTGATTTCTCAATCCGATTATGATTTTATGCCGTCTCCTTGTACGAATAAAATTCCTGAAAAACATACAAAAAATACCCGAGTAGTATTATTTATATAAAAAAATAGATAAAGTATGGGAGGAAAAATACAATATATGATACTCATTACACCCCCACACCTATTTTTTGCTAGTTCTCGTGCAAAACTTAAACCTAAAAAAAAAAGAAAAATTCTACCTCACTTTCGCAGGAATCACGATTGCACTTAGCACGTGCAACAAGCCTTTAAACTCCTAGATTACCCTAGTGGACGAGTGCTGTCTCGTGAGGGTTTGCAGTGAATATACCCACAAAATTCATGAAGAAACTAGATTAAGGAATAAAGAAAAGAAAAATAAAAAATTAAGAAAAATAAAAAATTTTATACAAAAGAAAGAAAAATATTTTTTATAATATTTTTATCAATTAATCTCACTAATATACAAACTCAAGAATGCATTTAGATTTTGAATTTTCAAATCGAGCGTCATATCAGATACACTTATCATTTTAATTAAAAATTTAAATCCTATCTTTCAATACCCATTAACTGATAATCCATTGACTCCTATATATCTACGTGCACGTGTGATAGTCTACTTCGGTTTTAGACTCCAACTCTAACTCATGATTCACCTCCTCTATCATAACAATTTTTTTCTTTTTTTCTTTTCTTCTTTTTAAAGAATATTTCAACTTTCATGCAAATATTCACGCTTGCTTAGGCGCAACGTACCCGATTACTCGGTTCATACTCTTTTCTTTTTCTTTCTCTTTTTATAAGAATATTTTACCTTTCATGCGAATATTCACATTTACGTAGGTGAAAAGTACCCGATTACTTGGATCATACTCTTTTTCACTCTTGAGGCTATTGCCTTAATACCAGGCGCACCCTATTATTTTATCACTCTCAAGACTATTGCCTTAATACCAGGCTTACCGTATTATTTTATTCTCACTTTTTCTTTCTTTGTTTAGAGCGAGAAGACTTACTCAATCGTTATCATATTTGTTCTTAACCTAATAAACTATTATGAAGTGAAAAATAAATGTATACTAGCCTCAAAACTACTGTTAGCGGTATTTATTTTTTCGAATTTTGATCTTTTTCATAAAATTGAAAGTGTATCATCTAATCTACTCTCCTATCCAATTTCAAATCTAAATTTGTTGCTTTATCTGTAATTAGGTTGATCTATTGATAAAAATACATAAATTTATTGTTAAATTTTTTATTTATTTTTTTAGTTTTTTTTAATTTTTTCCAGTTAGTTACCCTAAAAACTACCCAAAATATAAAATAAAGAAACCCACAAAAATAAAATAAAAACTCTAAAAAAACTATAATCTTAGAAAAACACAAAAAAATATCCTAACCCACTCCCTCACACCTAAACTCGTGTATGCCCTCATACACAAACCAAGTGTGCTAAAATAAATATGAAAACTAATATACAAATACTAAATAATGAGAGTCGTAAAAGTTACGATCTAAATATCATCACCCTATTAACGCATGGAAAGTGGTTACGACCTTCCCACTTTCATAGTGTGTGCGTTTTAAATCTAAAGTGGGTGTATTATTATATCTCATCAACCTCCTACAAGTCACGAAATTACCTGTCTGCTTCTTATGCCGTCTTCGCTTTTTCTTTGTCCACATGTAAGTATTAATAATTGGGTTAAAAAATTCTTCATTATAAACCTGTCAGTCATCATTAGTAACAAATATACATGTAGAAATATCGTGAGGTGAGAAGAGTGCTATATGATCAAGTGAACATGGTGGTGGTTCTTCGAACTCACGAAGTAATGCAAGCTCCTCTGCAAACAAATTCTTAAAAGTTTGCTCATAAATTAATGGCACACTTGCACAAGTATCATCATTCATAGAATCACTATGTGCTAATTCATTTAATAATATGAGCTCATCTTTAAAAATTAGCTCAAATGAAGGTTCATCATCAGTGCAAGAGGTCAAATGAGAGTGCAAACTATGAATCATGTTGAGCTCAATGAGGGAGCTCGTTGTATACTCATCCATATTAAATATGTTCAATACCACAGTCATATTCACAAACGATAACTTAATGAGACCACTCCTGCAATCAATTAATACATTTGATGTTGGAAGGAATGGTCTACCCAAGATAACAGGAATTTGATTTCGTAGATTGGAGATCGGCTCAGTTTCAAAGACAATGAAGTTTATAGGAAAGATAAACTCGCCTACCTTAATGAGCACATCTTCAACCATACCAAGTAGTCTCTTGATCGAACGATCAGTTAATTGTAATGTGACCTTGGTAGGTTGAAGTTTTCCTAACCACAGTTGCTGATAAATAGTGTAAAGAAGCAAGTTGACACTGGCCCTTAAATCAAGCAATGTCCTATCAAATGTAGTGTTCACAATGGTGCATGAGATTGTAGGGGAACCTGAATCTTTGTACTTGATAGGTAAGGAGTTAGAGAGGATTTGTGATATATTTGCAGTAAGAAAAACTTTTTCAGGAATATTTTTTGCTCGTTTCTTAGTACACAAATCCTTAAGAAACTTAGTATAAGTAGAAACTTGTTATATAATGTCAATAAGTGGAATATTAACCTTCACCTGCTAAAATATTTCAAGAATCTTTTCTACTTGCGGTGAAAGCTTCCTAAGCCGATTTGGATATGCTGCTTTCGGCTCAGGAATAGGTTCTTCCAAATGAGTATGTGACGGTGATGGAGGTGATGGAGATGGTTGTGGAGAAAGGGGTGGAAGAGATGGTGTAGCCTGCGAGATAGTAGGAGTGGGATCAGGGGGCATGGCTATATTATTGTCCACTTGCCTGCCAGATCTAACGTGTGAATGACATTGCATTGGTGAACATACAACTGATTGGAGTTTGAGGAACTGTCATTAGGGTTCGTTATGGGTTGACTTGGAAAGGTACCCTGGCCACGTTCACTCATCTGCCTCGCTAATTGTCTAACCTGCTGCTCTACATTCTTAATAGATTGAGAGTTCACGAGCAGTTGCTAATCTGTACTTTGAATAAAATCAGTTGATACTTTCATAAGATTTTGCATGTGTGTATCAAAATTGGACATATGCGTGTCAAATATGGAATGAGACTTGAGAAGATTTTCAACGTGCTTCTCAAGTTACTGAAGTCGCTTTTCTTGTTCATTATTAGACCTCTGTTGTGGATGTGAGTGGTTTTATACAGGTGTTTACTCTGGTTGTTCCCATAATTTGAAGCATTTGGGTATTGATAAGCACCCACATTTGGTCTTGAAAGAGTGGCTGGAGGTTGCATGTTAGGGTTAGGGCCCCCTGATATTGCTCTTGACCTCATGATAGATTTGGATGGTTCTTCCAGCCAGAATTGTATGTAGGAGCATAAGAATTGTTCATGGGTTGTTGATACAAGATGTTAGCATGTTCAAGTGTGGGACCCATGAGATTCATTAATAATGGACACTCCTCCATAATGTGATTTGGAGTATCACAATTAAAAAATGTGGGACTTTGGATTTGATTTATTTGACCTACCTGTGGAGCACGAGTAGTCTCCAATGCCTCAATTCTCCTCATAAGGGTTGCAATCTTAGCTTCGGCAGCTATAGAGCTGTCGATGCTATGCATCCCACCCTTATGCGCAGAAGTTGATGTATTGGGCTTCTCAGCGGGACTCTCCTACTGCATAGTCTTCCATGATAGGTCCTTAAGAAAATCCCATACTTCATCCTCGTTCTTTCTCATGAACTCCCCCTGACACATGGACTCAAGAAGAGTTTTGGATGTGTAATCGAGTCCTTCATACACGATTTGACACAACCACCACTTTTCTATTGTATGGTGGGGGCACTGAGCTAATAAATTCTTGAACCGTTCCAAGTATTTCCAGAAGGGTTCTCCTGGCACTTGACGAAATTGATTGATTTGATTTCGTATCCTTACCGTCTTATGCGTGGGATAATACTTCTTAAGAAACACCGTAATAAATTCATCCTAAGCAGTGATTGAATCAGTAGGCATACTATACAACAACTTCTTGGCATTGTCCTTAAGTGCAAAGGGGATGAAGCGGAGTTTAATTGTGTCCTCCGATAAGTACTGTAGTTTTATCATCACTCATACTTCCTGAAATTCACTGATAAAGAGATATGCATCCTCTGAATTAGAACCAGTGAATTTAGAAAGTATACTGATCTACTGCGGCTTCAATTCATAGTGATTACCTGCTGCGTGTGGAAGCTTGATGTATGATGGTAATGATGTACGCAACGGATAATATCGATCTTGAAGGATCGGGATCGGTTGGTCCATCTTGTCACCCATGAACAAATCTGATCTCACTAGTCGACCAAATTGATCACGGGTCCAATGTGGCATGAACCAGCGACCATGAGTGTATACGTGAATTTACTAAACTATGCAAGAAGTGCGGTGTGGTGGAGATAAAATGGTGGAAGAGATATGATCAAATAAAAATGTGATTCTTACTGTTCCAATTTTTTTTTTGGATTTTTTTTACAAAATCAAGGTACCAAAATACAGAACTGGAGAAAATTAGAGACCTGAATTTACTTGTGAGGCTGCCAAGTAGTGGTTTTAGCTGCTAAATAGCGGCCTAACCAGAGAGATTTACTCTCTGGTTTCTGCTGCGCAGATCTGAGGCTTCTTCAATCCTTTTTGTCTTCCTATATCTGCAGTTTTTGGTCCCTGCACACTCAACACACACTGTTAACCCGTAAAATATTAGAAAAAGCAAGAAAAACACCGTCGATTCCCGGCAACGGCGCCAAAAATTTAATGTGATAAATTACTGCAAGCGTACAGTGTCAGTTGTAGCGCTATACAGGTCGTCCAACAGAGTTCTCAGGTATTTTGTGATTCTTACTATTTCTTTAGTTCTAGTGGATTAACTAAAAATTTCTAAATTGAGGGAAGATTGATTTTAAGTTCTACAGATTAGTCTAGAATTTCGAATCCATTGGAATAATAGCCTAACAGTGAATTATCTCTTTCTTCCTATCTTTTTAATTATGCACGGTTAAGTAACATATTAAAAAGGTCATCTTTTTAATTTGATTTTAATCAAGTGCCTCTAAGTATGACCTATCAAGTGATGTGCAAATATAGACCATCAGAGATAACACCTTTCTTAAAAACAAATCATATCAAGTAGAAAATCTCATAAATAAAAGAAAAGAAGTAAACTTCAAACTCTAATATAAGCATAGGCTATCAAAATACCGAACTTAAGTATAATCTATCAAAGAAATTAGATTTACAAGTTTATTCAATTCAATTTATTTATAGAAAAATCTTTATTATTAATTCTAAAAATAAACAAAGAATAAGAATTCCAAACTTCATCTAAGCATATATTATAAAAAATATTAATTAAACATAATCTATCAAAGAATTATGATTTACGAACTCTATGTTTTATTTATTTATAGAAAAATTATAACTTTATTTCTTGTTAGGAAGAAGATGAGATAAATCCATATTAGATCGATTAAACTAACTTCATCTACTTTCCTATCCAAATTCAAAGTATATCGTCCAATCTACTCTCTTATCCAATTTCAAATCTAAATTTATTAATTTATATGTAATTAGGTTGATCTATTGATAAAAATACATAAATTTATTGTTAAATTTTATTTATTTATTTTTTTTAGTTTTTTTTAATTTTTTTTCAGTTAGTTATCCTAAAAACTACCAAAGAAATAATAGAACTCATGTCCGGCCAACCATTCCAGCATCTGATTGATAAATGGCAAGGAAAGTGGTCCTTCCTAGTTGCAGTATTCAACTTTCTATAGTCAATATAGACTCGTCATCCCGTCTGCAAATGCATCGAGATAAGCTCATTTGCATCGTTCTTGACTACAGTGATTCCGGACTTTTTAGGCACTACATGAATTGGGCTCATCCATATACTATCAAAGATAGGATAGATGATCCCATTGTCAAGGCACATAAGAATATCCCTTCTCACAGCTTCTTTCATCACCGGATTCAAGCTACACTGAGGATCTCTTGTAGGTCGTGCATTATCTAGTAAATAAATTCTATGCTGCACTATGGATGGATTTATCCCCTTTATATAAGTCATACTCCAGCCTATGGCTTTCCTATGTGCTTTCAACACTAATATGAGTCCTTCCTTCTGAGCTTCAGTCAAATTTACAGAGATAATGACTGGTAGTATATTGTGTTCACCCAAGAAAGCCTACTTGAGATGACTCAGAAGGGTTTTCATCTCAAGCTCAGGTGGACACTCAATAGATGGTCATAACTGAACTCGGGGTTCAATCATCAATGGCTCGGGTGAAAATTCCCATCGAGTGGAAGACACATAATTAGATAACTCATCGAGCGTATCTAAAAACAAACTCTCATCAACTAAACCATCCAACTCATCAAAGAATTCCTCCTCTTAGTGCTCACTGACAACCCTTGGATTATGTTCATTTCTAGGGGCTCATCATGTGGATCTTTCAGTTGGCACCCTAGATTGAATATATTTAAGCCAAGTGTTATGTTTCCAAAGAAAAGTCTCATCAATCTATTCCGGCAATTAATAATAGCATTAGAAGTGGCCAGGAATGGACATCCCAAAATAACTGGGATACAATATTATGGATCCACCACAGGTTAAGTCTCGAGGACTATAAAATCGACTGGAAAAATAAACTCACCAATTTTAATCAAGACATTCTCAATCTTTCCCATAGGCTTCTTCACAGATCAATCGGTTACCTGTAATGTAATTCTTATAGGTCTCAACTCTCCCATTACTAACTGCTGTTACACTGAATAAGGAAGTAAGTTGACACTTGCTCCTAAATCTAGTAGAGCCCTATCAATCATTATAGTCCCTATGGTGCAGAAGACAGTAGGACTTCCAAGGTCGTTGTACTTCACAGGTACTGACTGTGAAAAGATACTAGAGATGTTAGTAGCTAGGAAATCTTTCTTTGAAACATTTGTTGTTCTCTTCTTTGTACATAAATCTTTTAAGAATTTTGCATAAATAGGTACTTGTTAGATTGCATTAAGAAGAGAAACATTGACCTTAATTTGCTTGAATAACTTAATGATGTGCTCAACCTGAGGAGAATTTTTCTTTAATAGATTTGGATAGGGAGCCTTCAGTTTATAAGTATGGTCGATAGGAGGATCAGAATTAGAGGGGTCAGACTCCTCCTCTATCGTGCTAGTGAGTGGATCCTGGGATGATGATGATGATGAATCATGAGGTGATGATGGAATTGTGGAATTAGGGGGTGTAACCTGCCGTGCATTAGGAGTGGAATCAGATGGCATGGCTACATGATTGTCAACCAGCTTGTCAGAACGAAGCGTGTGAATGACATTAACTTGGTTGACATGCGATTGATTGGAGTTAGAGGAACTGGCATTAGCGTTTGTTAAGGGTTGACTTGGAAAAGTATCCTTGCCATGTTCACTCATTTGACTCGCTAATTGTCCAATCTGCTGCTCTAAATTCTTAATAGCTTGATAGTTCATGAGTAGGTGCTATATGTTTTTTGAATGAAATCAGTTGACACTTTCATGAGATTTTGCATATGTGTGTCAAGATTGGACGAGGACTTGAAAAGATTTTCAACATTCTTCTCAAGTGACTGGAGTCGCTATTAGACCCCTGCTGTGGATGTGATTGGTTTTGTGCAGGTGGTCTGTTCTGATTGTTCTCATGATTTAAAGCGTTTGGGTGTTAGTAAGCACTCACATTTGGTCTTGGGAACTGACCATTAGCTAGAGGTTGTATGTTAGGGTTCGGGGCTCCCTAATATTGCCACTGATCCCAAGAGAGATTTGGATGGTTTCTCCATTCAGAATTGTATGTAGAAGCGTATGGATTATTCATGGGTCTTTGATACAAGGCGTTAGCCTGTTCAAGTGTGGGACCCATAGGATTCACTAACAGTGGACACTACTCCATAACGTGATTTGGAGTTCCGCAATTAAAGTATGTAGGACTTTGTATTTGATTCACTTGACCCACTGGTGGAGCAATCTCCAACGCCTCAATTCTTCGCATAAGGGCTACAATCTTAGCTTCAGCAGCTATAGAGCTGTCGACGCTATAGATCCCATCCTTATGCGCCAAATTAATGCATTGGGTTTCTCAGCTGGACTCTCCTACTGTATAGTTTTCCACGATAGGTCCTTAAGGAAGTTCTATGCTTCATTCCCATTCTTTCTCATGAACTCCCCCCGACACATGGACTCAAAAAGAGTTTTGAATATGTAATCGAGTCCTTTGTACACAATTTGAGACAACCGCCACTTTTCTATCGTATGGTGGGAGAACTGAGCTAATAGATCTTTAAACCATTTTAAGTATTTCCAGAAGTGTTCTCTCGGTACTTGACGGAATTGATTAATTTGATTCCGAATTTTTGTTTTCATGTGCGTGGGAAAATACTTCTTAAGAAACACCGTGACAAATTCATCCCAAATACTGATTGAATCAATAACCATACTGTACACCCCACTTTTTGTATTATTTTAGGAAATTCATGCATCCACTCACGGTCGCTGGTTCATGCCATATTGGACCCGTGATTAATTTTGTCAACTAGTGAGATCAGATTTATTCATGAGAGACAAGATATACCAACCGATCCCGATTCTTCAGGATCGATGTTACCCGTTGCGGACATCACTACCATCATACATAAAACTTCCACACATAGCAGGTAATCACTATGAAGCCACAGTATATCAGCATGCTTTCTAAATTTACTGATTCTGATTCAGACCAAAAACTTGATGTGAAATATCTACTGCAAGCGCATAGTATCGGTGTGGTGAAGATAAAACGGTAGAAGAGATATGATCAAAGAAAATATGTGATTCCTACTGTTTTATTTTTTTAATTTGTTTACAAAACCAGAAAACCAAAATACAGAACTGGAAAAAATTTGGGGTCAAAATATTCCTGAGCTGCCACTATTTGTTTGTTCTTGCTGCCAATTAGCGGCAGAACCAGATAGATTGTCTATCTAGTTTCTGCTACGCAGCTCTGAAGCTCCTCTGATCACTTTTATCTTCCTGTGTCTGCACTTTCTGGTCCCTACACACTCAACAC
Organism: Dracaena cambodiana; assembly: GCA_036321105.1. Taxonomy (NCBI): domain Eukaryota; kingdom Viridiplantae; phylum Streptophyta; class Magnoliopsida; order Asparagales; family Asparagaceae; genus Dracaena; species Dracaena cambodiana. The sequence goes on along the minus strand of JAYEPQ010000013.1, from coordinate 8,046,888 downwards.
ATATTATTGGCCCATAAAACGTTAGAAAAAGCAAAAAACACCGTCGATCTCTGGCGACGGCACAAAAAACTTGACGTGAAATATCTACTGTAAGCATATAGTGTTGGTGTAGTGCTGTATAGGTCATTCCCATAGGGATCTAAGATGTTTTGTTATTCTCACTAATTCTTTAGTCCCAGCACATTAACTACGGTTTCTAAGTTGGATTTGAGTTATACTAATTAGCCTAGGATATAAAATCCACTAGTTTCCAATCATGTATTACTTCTATTATATTCTTCTTATCATAAAAATTTGATCTTTTAGTTTTAATCTTTACTTAAAGTGTTCTAAGCATGTGTTATCAAGTGGTGTGCAAGCATAACGCATCCAAGATACAACTTTTTATAGAGATAAACTAAATCATTACATAACTCTAAGACAAAAATGAAAAGTAATAACCCCAAATACTAAGTATAGGCTATCAAGAAATCTAATTCAAGTATAACCTATTGATGTGATAATTTAACTGCAAGCACACAGTGTCTGTTGTAACGCTAACAGGTCGTCCCACAGAGATCTCAGGTGTTTTGCAATTCTTACTAATTCTATAGTCTAATGGACTAACAAATGATTTTAGGTTGTATTTGGGAGTTATTCTAATTAGCCTAGGATCTAAAATCCACTAGTTTCCAACTATATATTTACTTCTATTATCTTCTTCTATCATAAAAATTTGATCTTTTAGTTTAATCTTTATTAAAAATGCCCTAAACATGAGCTATCAAGTGGTGGTGCAAGTATAATTCATTAAAGATATTACTTTTCAAAAAACAAATAAAGTAAATCATTAGATTGCGCGGGCTTTATATTTAAGGGGTTTTTACATATTTATCCCTTAAATCTTAAAAAATTAAAATTTAGCCTCCCAAATCTTCATATTTTTAATTTAGTTCTTCAAATTCTTTAAATTACCACAATTTAGTCTCAGTCATATTTTTGGCTCGAATTTTCTGTTATACCCCTGAATTACTTTACTTTAATCCTCCATTTCCTCTTCCTCCTCTCTTCCTCTTCTTATTTTCTTCTTCTCTCTCTCTTCTCTCTTCTTATTGGATTCTCCTGAATTACTTCACTTTATAGATTAACTGGGAGGGAAGAGAGAGTAGAAGAATGGAGAGAGAAACTCAATAAGTAGAGGAAGAGAGGAGGAAGATGAAATGGATGACTAAAGTGAAGTAACTCAGGGGTATAACGAGAATTTCGGGCCAAAAATATATAAGATGAAAACCAACAACTCCAAACTCTAACTAAGTATAAGCTATCAAAAAATTTAATTCAAATATAATCTATCAAAGTATTAATTTTCAAGTTTGTATATTTTAATTTTTTTCATAGAAAAATCATGTCTTTATTTATTTTATTTAAGAAGAAAATTCTAGAGAGTAATTACACCGTGAATCCTAATTTCATCTACATCTTAGAGCTAAGCAAAATTAGCTACTCATATTTCTAACAAGCAAAATCAAATTTTTATTCATAGAAATCAATTAAATCTAATCTACAAAGCAAATAAATCTAAACTAGAAAGCAGTTAAAATAATTTAACTGAAGAAAAATTGAAGAATAAAGAGAATTACCTCTGGAGTCTGATATTGTGGCCGTCACCCCTTCAGTAAAACCCTAATTTTATTAATAAAATTCGAGTACAAATTATCTCCACTTTCACTATGATTAATCTCTACATCCAACTCAAGAATAAAAAATTACAGCCAATATATAAGGTTCAGAACTCAAACCCTAATTCTGACAGAAGTTCAAAACTAAAAAATTACATTGAAGCCCTCAAAGAAAACTCAGCCTGTGGGACCCTCTTTGTGCCGCCAAATGGTGGCAAAATGCCACCAATTGGTGGCAATAATATAAGAAAATTGCTTGAATTTTCTTCCGCATAAGTCTCGTGTCATGTTCTTTTGATTCTCTTGACTGTATTACACTTTGACTCTCTAAAGTATTTTAATCTTGTGGCTTTACTCTCTTTAAACTCTTTTATAGGATTTGTTTCCTAATCCAGGTCTGATTTCATGCCATTTTTTTATAGGAATTGGATTACCTGAAAAATAAACTAAAAATAACATTTATTTATATACAAAAAATAGATAAAATATGGGAGGAAAAGTACAATATATGATACTCATCACACTCCACATCTATCTTTTGCTAGTTCTCAAGTGAAACCTAAACCTAAAAAGAAAAAGAAAAATTCTAACTCACTTTTGCAGGAATCGCAATTACCTTTAGCATGTGCAAAAAGTTTTTAAACCCTAAGTTACCATAGTGGGCTAGTTGTGTCTCGTGAGGGTTTGCAGTAAATATACCGAAGAAAATAGATTAAGGAATAAAGAAAAGAAAAATAAAGATAACCAAAAATCAAGAAAAATAAAAAAAAATTATACAAAGGAAAGAAAAAACTTTTTTAATAATATTTTCATCAATTAATCTCACTAATATACAAACTCAAGAATTCATTTAGATTATCAATTTTAAAATCGAGTGTCATATCAGATACACTTATCATCTTAAAAAAAAATGTAAATCCTATTTTTCGCTATCCACTAACAGATAATCCATTGGCTCCTATATATCTACGTGCATGTATGTTGGTCTACTTCAGCCTTGGACTCCAACTCTAACTCATGATTCATCTTCCCTCTCAAAATAATTTTTTCTTTTTTTTTATTTTTTATTTTTTAAAGAATATTTCACGTTTCATATGAATATTAACGCTTACTTAGGTGCAAAGTACCTGATTATTTGGATCTTACTCTTTTTTAAGAATATTTTACTCATGAAACTATTGCCTTAATACCAGATGCACCCCATTATTTTATCACTCTCGAGACTATTGTCTTAATACTAGGCGCACCCCATTTTTTTATTCTCACTTTTTTTAACTTTCTTTTTCTTTTATTAGAGAGAGAAGACTTACTCAATCGTTGTCATCTTTATCCTTAATCAAATAGACTATTATGAATTAAAAAATAGATGTATACTTACCTCAAAATTACTGTTAGCGGTATTTATTTTTCAGATTTCAATCTTTTTCATAAATTTATAAGAGTATCGTCCAATCTACTCTCCTATCTAATTTCAAATCTAAATTTATTCTTTTATCTGTAATTAGGTTGATCTATTGATAAAAATATATAATTTTTTTCAGTTTTTATTATTTTTTTAAAAAAATGTTTAGCTAGTTATCCTAAAAACTACTCGAAGTGTAAAATAAAGAAAACTAAAAAAACCTAAAAATAAAATAAAAATTCTAAAAAAAATAAAAAACCTAGAAAAATACGAAGAAAAGACCCTAACCTACTCCCCCACACCTAAACTCTTATATGCCCTCATACACAAAGCAACTGTGGTAAAATAAATATGAAAACTATTAACAAATACCATACAAATAATGAGAGTCGTAAAAAATTACGATCTCAGTATCATTACCCTATTAACGCATGGAAAGTAGTTACGACCTCTCGATCGCTTCCCACTTTCATAGTGTGTGCGTTTTAAACGTGAAGTGGGTGCATTATTATATCTCATCATCCTCCTACGAGTCACGAAATTACCTGTCTGCTTTTTATGTCGCCCTCACTTTTTCTTTGTCTATATGTAAGTATTAATAATTGGGTTAAAAAATTCTTCATTATAAACCTGCCAATCATCATTAGTAATAAACATACATATAGAGATATCATGAAGTGAGTAGAGTGTAATATGATCAAGTGAATGTGGTGGTGGGCTTTCTAACTCATGAAGTAATGCGAGCTCCTCTGCAAACAAAGTCTCAAAAATTTTCTCATAAATTAATGGCACACTTGCATAAGTATCACCATATATAGAATCAGTATGTGCCAATTCATCTAATAATATGAGCTCATCTTTGAAAATTTGCTCAAATGAGAGTTCATCATCAGTGCAAGAGGTCGAATCAGCATGCAAACTGTGAATCATGTTGACCTCAATGAGAGAGCTCGTTATGTGCTCATCCATATTGAATATGTTTAGTACCATAGTCATATTCCCAAATGATAGTTTCATGAGGCCACTCCTGCAATCAATTAATGCATTTGATGTTGCAAAGAATAGTCTACCCAAAATAATAGGAATTTGATTCCGTGGATTAGAGATCGGCTTAGTTTTAAGACAATGAAGTCTACAGGAAAGATAAACTCGCCGATCTTAATGACCACATCTTCAACCATACCAAGTGGTCTCTTGATCGAACGATCAGTTAACTGTAATGTGACCTTGGTAGGTTGAAGTTTTCCTAACCCCAGTTGCTGATAAACAATGTAAAAAACCAAGTTGACACTTGCCCTAAATCAAGCAACGCCATATCAAATATAGTGTTCCCAATGATGCATGAGATTGTTGGGGAACCTGAATCTTTGTACTTGACAGGCAAGGAGTTAGAGTGGATATGTGATATATTTGCAGTAAGAAAAAAATTCTCTGGAATATTTCTTGCTCGTTTTTTAGTACACAAATCCTGGAAGAACTTGGCATAAGTAAGAACCTGTTGTATAATATCAAGGAGTGGAATATTAACCTTCACCTGCTGAAATATTTCAAGAATTTTTCTACTTGCGGTGAAGGCTTTCTAAGCTGATTTGGATATGGTGCTTTTGGCTCAGGAAAAGGTTCTTCCAAATGATCATGTGACAGTGATTGAGATGATGGAGATGGTTGTGGAGAAAGGGGTGGAGGAGATGGTGTAGTCTGCGAGATAGTAGGAGTGAGATCAGGGGGTATGGCTACATTATTGTCTACTTGCTTGCCAGATCTGAGTATGTGAATGGCATTGCATTGGTGGACATGCGATTGATTGGAGTTTGAGGAACTAGCTTTAGGATTCGTTATGGGTTGACTTGGAAAAGTACCATGGCCATGTTTACTCATCTGACTCTCTAATTATCCAACCTGCTGCTCTATATTCTTAATAGATTAAGAGTTCACGAGCAGTTGTTGACCTGTACTTTGAATAAAATCAGTTGACACTTTCATAAAATTTTACATATGTGTGTCAAGGTCGAACATATGCGTGTCAAACTTTGATTGAGTCTTGAAAAGATTTTCAACATTCTTCTCAAGTGACTGTAGTCGCTTTTCATGATCATTATTAGACTCCTGTTGTGGATGCGAGTGGTTTTGTACAGGTGGTCTATTCTGCTTGTTCCCATAATTTGAAGTGTTTAGGTGTTGATAAATACCCATATTTGGTCTTGGAAACTGACCATTGGCTGGAGATTGCATGTTAGGGTTAGGGGCCCCCTGATATTGCCCCTGACCCCATGAGAGATTTAGATGGTTTTTCTAGCCAGGATTGTATGTAGGAGCGTATGGATTGTTCATGGGTTATTGATGCAAGGCGTTAGCCTGCTCAAGTGTGGGATCCATGGGATCACTAATTGTGGATACTCCTCCATAAAGTGATTTGGAGTTCCGTAATTAAAACATGTGAGACTTTGGATTTGATTCACTTGACCCACTTGTGGAGCAATAAGAGTCTCCAATACCTCAATTCTCCTCGTAAGTGCTGCAATCTTAGCTTCGGCAGGTATAGAGCTATCGACGCTATTGATCCCACCCTTATATGCAAAAGTTGATACACTGGGCTTCTCAGCGGGACTCTCTCATTGCATAATCTTCCATGATAGGTCCTCAAGAAAGTCTCATGCTTCATCCTCGTTCTTTTCATGAACTCCCCTTGACACATAGACTCAAGAAGAGTTTTGGATGTGTAATCGATCCTTCATACACGATTTGACACAATTGCCACTTTTCTATCGCATGGTGGGGGCACTGAGCTACAAGATCCTTGAACCATTCCAATTATTTCTAGAAGGGTTCTCCCGGCATTTAACGGAATTGATCGATTTAATTTTGAATTCTTTTTGTCTTATGCGTGGGATAGTACTTCTGTAGAAACACTGCAACGAATTCATCCCAAGTAGTGATTGAATCATTAGGCATACTGTACAACCACTTCTTAGCATTTTCCTTGAGTGCAAAGGGGATGAGCAGAGTTTAATTGCGTTCTCTGATAAGTGCTGCAGTTTTATCATCACGCGTACTTTCTGAAATTCACTGATAAAGAGATATGCATCTTCTAAATCAGAACCAGTGAATTTAGGAAGCATACTTATATGCTATGACTTCAATTCATAATGATTACCTACTGCGTGTGGAAGTTTTATGCATGATAGTAATGATGTGCGCAATGGGTAACATCGATCCTGAAGGATCGGGATCGGTTGGTCCATCTTGTCACCCATAAACAATCTTACTAGTCGACCAAATTGATCACGGGTCTAATGTGGCATGAACCAGTAACCATGAATAAATGCGTGAATTTCCTAAACTAATGTAAGAAGTGTGGTGTGGTGGAGATAAAAATAGTGGAATATATATAATCAAATAAAAATGTGATTCTTAGTGTTTCTAATTTTTTTTTTTGTATTTTTTTACAGAACCAGAAAACTAAATCACAGAACTAGAGAAAATTTGGGTTCAGGAATTACCTTCACTGCCACCAAATAACGGTTGTGGCCGCCAAATAGCGGTATGACTCTCTAGTTTCTGCTGCACAGTTCTGAGACTTCTTCGATCCTTTTTGTCTTCCTGTATCTGCAATATCTGCTCCCTGCACACTCAACACACACTGTTAACACGTAAAACGTTAGAAAAAGTAAGAAAAATACCATCGATCCCCAGCAATGGTGCCAAAAACTTGATATGATAATTTAACTGCAACCATATAGTATCGGTTGTAGCGCTAACAGGTCATCCCATAGAGATCTCAGGTATTTTGCATTCTTACTAATTATATAGTCTAACGGACTAACAAAGGATTCTAGGTTGTATTTGGGAGTTATTCTAATTAGTTTAGGATGTAGAATCCACTAATTTCCAACCATATATTTACTTCTATTATCTTTTTCTATCATAAAAATTTGATCTTTTAGTTTAATCTTTATTTAAAGTGACCTGAGCATGAGTTATCAAGTGGTGTGCAAGTATAACTCATCAAAAATACTACTTTTCATAAAAATAAACTAAATCATTAGATAATTCTTTGAATAAGATGAAAATCAACAACTTCAAACTCTAATTAAGTATAGGCTATTAAGAAACTTAATTCAAGTATAACCTATCAAAATATTAATTTTCAAGTTCTTTTATTTTAATTTTTCATAGAAAAATCATGTCTTTATTTATTTTATTTAAGAATAAAATTCTAGAGAGTAATTACATGGTGAATCCTAGCTTCAATTACATCCTAGAGCTATGCAAAATTAGCTACTCATATTTCTAACAAGCAAAATCAAAAATTTATTCATAGAAAGCAATTAAATCTAATATAGAATGCAATTAAAATAAATTAACTAAGGAAAAATTGAAGAACAAAGAGAATTATCTCTAGAGTTCGGTATTATGGCCGTCACCCCTTCAGCAAAATCCTAATTTTATTAATAAAATCCGAGTACAAATTATCTCCTACTTTCACTATGATTGATCTCTACATCCAACTCAAGAATATAAGAATACAGCCAATATATAGGTTTCGGAACTCAAACCCTAATTCTAACCGAAGTTCAAAACTAAAAAATTATATTGAAGCTCTCGAAAAAACTCAGCCTGTGGGACCCTCTTTTTGCGGCCAAATGGCGGTAAAATGCCACCAATTGGCGGAAATAATATAAGAAAATTGCTTGAATTTTCTTTCGCATAAGTCTTGTGTCTTATTCTTTTGATTCTCTTGCCTGTATTATACTTTGACTCTCTAAAATATTTTAATCTTGTAATTTTACTCTCTTTAAACTCTTTTATAGGATTTGTTTCCTAATCCGGCTCTGATTTCATGCAATTTTCCTGTAGGAATTGAGTTACCTTAAAAACAAACTAAAAATACCAGAGTAACATTTATTTATATATACAAAAAATAGATAAAATATGGGAGAAAAAATACAATATATGATACTCATCACCTATCAAAGCAGTAATCTACGAGTTATTATATTTTAATCTTTTTATTGAAAAATCTTATTTTAATTATTTTATTTAGGAAGAAAACACTAGAGAGCAACTACATGGTGGATTCATAGTTTCATCTACATCCTAGAGCTAAACTAAATTACCTACTCATAGTTCTAACTAGCAAAATCTTATTTTTATTCATGAAAACAAGAAAATCTAATTTAGAAAGTAAAATTAATCTAAACTAGAAAGCAATTAGAAGAAAATTACTTAAGAAAAATTGATGAACAACAAATGATACCTCTGGATATTGGTATGGCGGTCATCGCCCCTTCGGCAAATCCTAATTTTATTCAATAAAATTCGAGTACAAAATTACATCATCAACCCTAGATTATAAGGATACGACCAATATATAAGTTTTGGATAATCAAACCTTAATTTTAGTACAAGTGAGAAACTATAAAATTAAATCGAAACCCCCGTAGAAAATTTACCCAGAGTGGGCCTCATGGAGCCTCCAATTGGTGGCAAATGCCGCCAAATAGCGGCAAAAGTAGCTCTTCTGGGCTTCAATTTTTTTCTGCATGAATCTCATTCTTTTCCTTTGATTTTGATGACTGTATTTAACTTTAACTCTTTGCAACATCATAGTCTTGTACCTTTGCTCACTTTTAACTCCTCTCTGGGCTTGCTTTCCTAATCCAACGCTGAGTTTATACCATCTCTTTGTAAGAATAGGTTTATCTAAAAACATACTAAAAATACCCGAGTAGCATTATTTAAATATAAAAAATAGATAATATGTAGGTTATAAATATGCAACATATGGCACTCGTCAATCTTCTGAAGGAGGTATTGTCGTTGAAAAAGAACCTGGTGCACGGGGTCTCTCCAACAATTTGTACATCATCACCACTAGTAACCTGAGTTAATAGAGGAGCAGGAATGGCAGACTCCTCTTGCACCAATTGAGCTAGTCCTTATGAAGGAGGCATAGCAGCAGATGAAGGCTCAGCTGTAGATGCTGTGGAGCGAGCCTCTGTGATGGGGTTATTGGAAAAAATAGGTCCTTGACTCCGACGCTTTTTAGATGAGCGAGGAAACAAATTCACGTCATCATCTTCTTCTTCTTCTTCTCTAGCAGCTTCAAGAGTCAAACTAAGAACTGCTGAGTCAGCTTCAGCTAATACGGCCTCTAGGATGATTGGCAAATCACTGAGATGTCTCATTCTCTTCCGCTTATAAATAGTCTTCTAAGGAGGAGATGCTGATTTAGAAGACAATTCTTTTGCCATAGGAGGAGGAGAAACCGGAATGGTGGGAGATACAGGTTGATCCATTTGGACTATGGCAGTATCTCTTTCATCCCGTGAATCAAATCCTTCAAAGTCATACTCTTGGCCAAATTCCTCTATTCCAGCAACCCTAGTGCTGCCAGCTTCTCTCTTTTAAACATACCACACTCTGATGTCCCTCAGACAGGTATAATTCAAGTCAAAATTGTGAGGTAGAGAATAAACAATAGAATACCATTTGCAAAAATCAAAAGTCATGCACAAATTTGGAGTTCTGAGAGGAAGATTAAATTTAACTTTTGTACCGCCAGAGATAAAATGAAACCAAGCTCTAGCCCCTTCAAACAAATTTCCCACAAATTTAATATCTGTGTTTGGATTAGGACATATAATTGGTCGTATCCAAATTGTCGAGAGAAACAACTGGGGTAATAAGGCTCAATGTAGCAATGATTTTCTAAACGGAGTACCAAATACCCTGGACGAATGCTTATTAGCCACCAAAAGCAACCAGTAGAAATTATTAGGACCAACTGAGTCCTTAAATTCATCACCATAATCATCATTTGGAAAGTAGGGAAAGCACTTGTACAACTACTAGTGAGAATGGTGTTGAAGTACTTTTCGAACTACAGCCATATAACCTCATTTCCATTGCAATTTCTCATAATGTTAAATTCTAGGAGAACTTAGGTCTATTTGAGTATTAATTGGACTCATCAATAAAGGACAGTGCAGAACTATCCAAGCCATCAGATAAGTATATGGAAGTTCCACCTGCAGATTTGGAGTCTTCACAATTAAATTTCTATCATCATCATAACTTTTCTTGACATTACAAAACTTGTCAGTTAGTCTCCTCAATCCACTTTAAATTATGCAAACTATTGCTGGCAATAAATTGAGTGGATGACCAAATGCTAGCAAGACTGTTGGGTATACTACTCTGACTGATAAAACTTCTTATGGTGCTGATGGAACCACACACCGCTTCAGCCATAACATCAAGAAACCTGCCAATAAAGTAGGATCTGATAAGGATTGTAAAGCCTGGTAATGAAAACTCTCAAAGGATGTCCTGGCCTTAAAGACATCCTCATCTGATTCAGCAACATATGCATATGTTCCAAAATGAACAATCCTCTCTTCAACCTCTTGTTCAAAAACTGGAGGAAACGGGTTAAATCAGGATTGTTTTTCGCGAAGTTGGAGAAGAGATAATGCAACCACTTCTTTTGCTTCACATTGAAGGCATTAGACATGTGAGCGCAAATATGGTAGTAGTAAAGTAGTTCCCAATAAGTCTCATAAATCATGAGATGCTGAGCTTCCAATAAATAAAGTTCTTCTCCTGTGGAAACGTATTCTTCATAAGCAATATCTTCTATGGGTAACCATGAAATCTCATGTATCTCATGAAGGGTAAGCGCTAGTTCACTATAGGGTGTGAAGAAAGAACAGGTATCCGGGTTATACATCTCCAACAAACAAAAGAAATAGAATCGACTGGAGGAAATGCTATGCTGAACTGCCCTTATAGCACGATAAAAATTTATGTGTTTCAACTGATCTGCAAAAGCCCGCAAGAAGAAATCAGTTAACGTCGCCCATGAACCCTTTGAAGAAGAATGAACCCACCCAACGGGACGAAAATCCTGAACTGGAAATTTGCCTTGTACATCAATAAACCTATGTAGAAAGGTTTGAGCAATCACCAGAGTCTCACCCAAAGGGGTGTCTTGCCTCAAAGATCCCGGAAATAGCCCTGAGACATATTTTCCAGTAGAACGAGGAAATGCACCTTGTGCATTAAATCCACCCAACAATACGCCATTTTGTGCTTTGTTCAATTGTCATTCCATGAGTCTAGGGATTGAAGATACAGAAAACGGTAAGATCTCTCCATATCGGAAAGAAACAAGTTACGACCATTAATTTGACGAAGCCACCTATAATTCCCATCATCAAAAACAATTATCAGGGATTACATATTATCACCAAATATAAAGGAAGGCTTATTAAGCAAATTCCTATTTTTCCCCTCAAAAGGAGCCGTGGTTATGATTTCTTTCATGGTGGAATGTGGAGGATTCAAAATCTCTCTCTTTCTCTCTCGGCCATTGGGTGTTGCGCAAGCTAGAAAAACTTTATCAAATCTAAAATGCTTTTCACCATCATATCCCCCTGTATGGCCAAAATAGTTATCTTTTGGCCAAGGGTCTAAGGCATAATTCACTGCATACGGAGAAGAAAGAATTAAAATACAGTCGTGAGAAAGAAAATTCTATCTTAAAATCATAGTATAGATTGCGAATTTGCTGTGAAACAAGAAATTCACCCCAACCAGAGGTTCCTGCTGAACTACTATGGAGCCAGAGGTAGTTTGAGGATCTTGGGAACCACTGCTGGATTGATCAGAAGTTGAAGCCTTTTTGTCATCTTTTTAAAATTTGATGCAAAGGAAGCTCAAGAAAAATGTGAGGATGAAAAAGAGCTAGAAGACGAGGAGCTTGAAGGCTTAGAGTAAAAAGAAGCCAAGAGTTCAATTTTTTTGGAAAGAGTTAAAAATACTCTAATGATGAGTTTGAAATCTTATAGCAGATGATTTCACAGATTTGATATTTGGCCCAAATCTCGTAAGGATCCCCTCATTAATGAGCGCAGAAGACGCTACAATCTCTATTCCAGAAAAAATGGTAACATTCCGAATATTCCGCATAGAGCGCGAGATCTGCGATTCTAATATAGAATCGTGTTTCTTCCCGAAGTGCAAAATCCGCGATCCTAATATAGAATCGTGCTCCTCCTTAAAAGATCGCAATTCTCAAGTACAAGTCCATATTGTTAAGATTGCATTTGGCCAAGTTATCCAAAGTGTTTCAAAACACCTCCAAAACCATAGATTTTTGAAAACTTTGGAGGGGGTTTTGTTGGTGAAATTTTCTTTTATATGGATCATCTTTCATAAGAGAGATCCACAAATAAAAGCTAAAGAAGAGTTAAAACATAGGCTTCACAGAGTTGTGTTTTATTTCCTAAAGAAGCTAAAATGCGGATCTCCGATTCACGAATGAAACTAAGGTGCGGATCTCTTTATAAAGAGATCCGCAGATTTAATTAAATAAAGATGGACTCAACAGAGTCGCGTCATCACATCAAGACTTGCAAAAAGCCCATAAAATTCAAGGGTGCACTTAAGATATTAAAAGCGCAGATCATCCACCATGGAGAGATCCATATTTTACTTGTTCTTTTCTAAAATCAATACACGAACCGTGGAGGGTTACGTTTCTGCTGCAAAATTTCGAGGAGTAAAGACTAATTCCAGTAGCACGCGATTACGAGTCTGAGCATACTATGCAAGTCGCGAATATGCCATGCAAATCACCAACATGTCATGTAAATTATTAAATACCAAAATGCGAATCTAAACTTTGAGATCCGCATTTGGGTTGCAACTCGGAGAGTTAAAGATGTCAGTTAAAAATTCTGGAGATTTAATATAAATCCTCTAGATTAAAATGAGGAAAATTAATTCTCAGATCGTGGAGACCAACAGTTGGAGACCAATAGTTGGACAGTTACATCAACTCAAAAGCCTCCAAATCTCTATAAATAGCAAGAGCCAAGGTTGAACAAGGCACTTGGAGATCGAAATTATAGAAAAAATTACTTTCTATCTAAGAGCTGGTGCTGTGGAGAGCTCTAAACGCTTGCCAACTAAAAAATTTATATCGAGTGTCAACGGAGAGTAAGATCGTCCTCCACAGCTACTACAAAACCTAGTTTTAAAAAAGTGAGAATTAGATTTTTCTTATTTTCTGTAAACGGAAAACTATTTAAATTGTAATCTTTTATTAAGAATTTTCAATAAAGAATCATTTATAATTTTTATGACGAACAGTGTTGTTGAATGAAAGTATATACATATTATAGATATTGCTTGGACTTTAATAATTCACATGTTTATTCCAAGATATCTATGATCTGATACTATTTTATTTACTTCTCATTTAATAAATAGGATATCACTTTCTATCTTACAAGGTAAAAAACCCCATATTCCTATTTTTATCTTGATACACCCATGTTTTCTTTCATACATTGAGTGTTTAGTTGTGCAAGTTTTGTTCAAGATTCGTCTCTTGGTTTGGATAAGCTATCTCCTCGTGCTATCAAGTGTATATTCATTGTGGCATATGTGCTACAATCTGGTGTTTTGAAAGTATTTTGTCTCTACTGATGTTATCTTGTTTAAATCCATTTCATACTTCACTTCCTCATCAATATACCTGTTGGATCTTTCTCTTGCTTTACCTATACCTGTCTCTACTGCTAAGTTTGAATAAGAATCGGTATCTCAAAAAGGAATTGAATAGATACTTTCTAAGAAACCACTGTTGGTAGTCTCTCGCTGTTAAAAAGTGCCTCCTCCTAACTCACTACCTATTGCTTTGCTATCTCTAGTTGCAAGTTCTCAACAATCACAATATTCTTTTGCTCTTACCTTTGATCTTCTCACTGATCTTCGAAAGGATAAATGCTCTACTACTACTCATTCTATTTTTTATTTTGTTTCTTATAAAAAACTTCACCACCTTATGTTCCGTCAGTTTGCCATTTCTTTTTCTTCAGTCTCTATACCCATGTTATTTGAGGAAGCAATGTTAGTCTCTGCCTGGTAGATGGCCATAGATGGGGAGATACAAGCCCTTGTCTCTCGCGAAACCTAGGATTTGTTTCCTTCTCTGCCTGATACGTGATTGTTGGTTTCGCTGGTATACTCTGTCAAATACAAGTCGGACGGCTCAATTGATTGCTATAAAACTTGTCTTGTTGCGAAATTTTTTCCAAATCTATGATGATTACTTTGATACTTTCTCTCCTATCACACGTTTAAACTCTAGCATCCTCTTCTCTTTTTTCATGAATCTCGATTGGTCTATGTTCCAATTGAATGTTAAAATTATTTTCTTATATGATGATCTACAAGAAGAGGTGTTATATGAAATAACCTCTAGAGTATATTGCTTGAGGGGAGAATGTGGTATGCAAATTCAAGAAATCTATTGCTCGGGGGGAGAATGTAGTATGCAAACTCAAGAAATCAATTTATGGATTTAAATATTGTTCTCGAGTCTGTTTTGAGAAATTTTTCACTGTAATTGCTAGTACCAAATTTTAGCATTGTCACTATGATCATTTTGTTGTTGTCTAGATACTTATTTTGGTATTGTCCTTACCATGTATGTAGATAATATTTTACTAACTGGGAGTGATACAACAGTTTTGACTGAGACAAAGAGTTATCTCAAGCAATATTTTGTAACTAAAGATATGGAAAGACTGAGATATCTTTTGGGATTAAAATAGCTTATTATAAACATGAGTTATTTCTCTTTAAAAAAAGTATATGCTAGATCTCTTGGAAGAAATCGGTCACTTTGAGTGTACACCTGCTAACACTCCAATGAAATCGGATGTAGACATGTGGAGTAAAGATCGTACTTTGTATAAGAATGTTAAGCAGTATAGGAGAGTGGTTGGTAAGTTTATCTATCTCATAGTCATTAGTCTTGACATTTCTTTTACATTGGGTTGCTGAGTTAGTTTATACATAAATCAAGAGACATACACTGGAAAGTAGATTTGAAAGTTTTGGTGTATATGAAGAACTTTTCTGAAAAGGGGTTATTTTATAAGAATATGGATATGTTATTTCTGTCTTTTTAGATACTGGATATATAGGAGACAAAAGGAGACTGAAAGTCGACCACTGGATACCATATATTTGTTACAGGTAATTTAGTCACATAGAGGAGTAAGAAACAAATTGTAGTGTTTTGATCTTTAGCTATGGCAGTGTATCAGACAATGGCATATATTACATATGAATTATTATGGATATCTTATACTGAATTTGGGTTCAACCCGAAAGATCCTATGCCTATGTACTGTGACAATCAGTCAGCCATCTATATTGCTCAAAATTTAATGTTTCATGATCGTACTAAACATATAAAAGTAGATTGTTATTTGGTTTGAGATAATTTAGTAAAAAAGATAATATGTACTTTGTTTACTGCTTCGTTAGAGCTATTGATTGATATCTAACTAAAATTGCATTACCAATTGTATTTTTTAATCTATATAACAAGTTGAGTATGATTGATATTTATATCCCAACTTGAGGGGGAATATTAGATTAGACAACTATTTTGTATTTTGGTCTAGTTTTAGTTTAATATTACATCGCTTGTTGAGAGGTTTGTATGGAGTTGAGAGGTCTATAAATATATGTATCCAATGACTTATAATAATATATAGAGATCGGATTTTGGTTCTCATTACTTTCTGAAAAATACTATAATGGAAATAAAAATGACCTAGCCTCCTCTCAGCTAAAGTAAAGCATGTCCTTAGGATTTATATCGTCCCCATGATCACTCCCACTTTAATAGTGTGTCCTTTTATAATATGTTATGATAAACTTAGCCATTTTTTCGTCTTCAGACTTTCCATCTTATTTTTTGTTTTTTTTGTGTCTACCTTTCTTTTTTTATTCAGAAATAAAAATTTAAAGTTGGAGATCATACCTTTGTTATAATCCATATTCCATCTACGAGAATTTTCTTTGTCAGCAAACATTTTTGTATAAATATGTGAAAAAAAAACATACTCCACTTAATGTGGTTGAATCATGAGCTCGGTTTTTTGTGGCCCTTCCAAATTATTAAATAGTATGAGCTCTTTCTTTTGCAGGTCCATGAATTCTTCTAGTAGATTGGGTTCATCATGATTTTCTTTTCCAAATATGTGATTAATGTTATCAAAAGAAAACATCAGGCTAGTAAACTTATCAATACTCAAGTCATTGTGAGGAAATAAAAGTTTTTCTTGAAAAACTTCTTAAAAATTTTCATCTAAAATGAGTGTTGTAATCAACCATATGGTGAGGTAAATCATCAAACAATATAGGTTCATCATCACGAATTTCCTCATAATTGTTTGCAAAGTGATTCAAAGAAGGTTGTTCAGAGTACGAAAGCATAGAATTATAATGCATAAAATTTTTAAATCATATCAACTTTAAAAGAAGATTGAAGTAATTATTTATTAGAATTAAATATATTCAGATAATTAGATGGTTGATTCTAAATAAGCCTATGAGGAAAGATTTTTTGAACCTACTAAATAAGATGCATTTGAGAGGACAATCTAAGCAAAGCTTCCATCCTTCCTTTATTCTATGCACACTTTCCTCACTTTCATGATTGTCAGCTTCCATATTTCATCAAATAATTACATCTTAAGATCATTTGTGAAATCTAAAAATAAATGTGATTGCTCCATGTAGAATTTTGAGGGCATATGTAAAGCAGTTGTATGCAAGGTTTCATGAGATACATACCTAGCTTCTTGTTTTTTAAATCTTTCATCTACTATTTTCAATTGAATCATTTTCTCATGATTGAATTTAGAATATGGACATAATTGGTCTCTAAAGAAAGGATGAAATGGAGGACACTTTAAATATAACTTTTGATTGTATGTTAAAATATTTTGTACATCAAAAATTGTAATTTGGTGTATAGTAATCATTCATAGGTCCATGATATGTGGTTTGAATTTAATCATGATCTAGTATTATGAACTCCCCATCCATTGACACTGATAATAATTATGGTATGGATTACGATAATGATAATATACATATACAAACATGCTTATTTTTTAAGAATTTTTTTGAAGAAAAGGTGGAGACATAAAGAGACAGGAAAGGAAAAAACCTAAGAGAAGTTTTTTTTTTTGTTTTATTTAATTTTTTTATGCCTCATGAAAATAACTTAGAGAACTAGAAAAATTGCAACAAAAATTCATACCTAGGCCACTACCCAGCTGTCAACGTCGCTAGGTGGTGGCCAGTTAGGGAATTCTACTTCTCTATTTTTGCAGCCAACACCTGCTGACACCAACATGAATTTGATCTCTGTACCTGTTATCAAGTATACTCACACACACGATCAATCCGAAAAATAAATCTAGAGCAAGAAAACACTGTCCTCCAGGATAACGACGCTAAAAGCTAAAAACTTAATGTGAATTTATTACTAAAAGCATATAGTGTCATTGCAATGCTTTGCAGGTTGATCCTTTAAGGAGGAATTGGTATCTCTCTCTAAACAAATATTTAAAAAATTAATTAAAAAGTGAAAAATGATTTATTTGAATAGTTTTAATTAACTATTGAAAAAGAAAATTCTGGATTGTCGAATCCATAAGATCCATGATATCACTAAAATTCATAAATTTCTCTTATATTTTACCATACACTGTCACGTCATACAATAAAATGAAGATCTTTATTTTAAATTAATCTATTTATTCCTAAGCATGAAATATAATAGAATTCAATCTAAGCATAAATCATCAAATAAATCTCAAATAACTAAAATAAGACAAATCAGCAAATTAATTATTAGACAAGTTAAATTATTAATTTCAAACCCAACTTAACAAGCATAAGTTATCAAATATCCTAGTTTTATAATTATTAGATTTCTGAACAAATTAATTTAACTGAATCTAAATAAATAACCCTAAGAAGTACATGCATAAGAGAGAATAGTTTAACATATATCAATCTATATAGTCTAGTTTCATCTACATCCTGGAAATCTAAAGAAATATATAGGTAGACATGGAATTAATTATAGCACATAACTAATAAAAAAGAAAAACATGAAAGCAACTTAAAGAAATTAAAAAGATATATATTTACCGAAAACTTGAAAGTACAATAGTAAAAACGAAGATCTCCAAAATGTAGTTTCAATCCCCATAAAATAAATATATATTACAAAGTTGGACTCTTGAAATATTAATAACCCAAAAACAATCCTTATTTAACTCAATATCTTCTACAAAATATTCAAATCTTAATCCAACACAATCTTATTTCAAAATATATGGATTCTATCAATAATTATTAGAATCAATTGAGCTTAGATTACTTTAAAATGTTATTTGTTAGGTTGAAAACCCAAAAATAATTTCAGCCAACCCGTAGCTCAATGGACTAGATTTTCCATTCTGTGGCACTTTAGTAAAACAGTCATAATTTTTACATATTAACTCTGATTGAGCTATTCTTGGTGTTGCATCAAAGATAATTTAGAGTTCTATAATTTTCTCTCATAGAAAATTTTTCAATTCAAGCTTTATTTTTATCAAATATATTTTTGAATTTGATACTACTACACATGGATTTCTATCTAGTTGTAATTGACTTCCTTTGCCATATTCTTTACAATTTAGCTTTTTTTTCCGCTCATTATTTCTAATCCTTTATTATATGTAAAAATATATTAAACATAGCTGAATAACACTTATTTATATATAAAATAAAATAAAATGAAGGAGAAAATATACAATTTACTGTACTTAACAGATAATACCAAACTAAAATTATAATTATCCCTAGTAACAAGTTTGTGAGATGAACTCAAATTTAAGATTTTAAAAGATATGTTTGTGTTAAATAACAATAATATTATATTAATTATTAAGATGCATAGTCTTAAAATTGTATGATATAAGAAGTGGGGTGTTGTACGTTCTTATTTTCAAAAGAGAAAAAGAGGAGTTGTATGCAAGTAGCAAAGGGGACAGAATGCTATGAACATTTCATGTAGTTAGATGAGAAATAGTTGCTATAATTAACAATATATTTTTGGGATTTTTACATATCGATCCCTTAATTCTTTAAAAATTGAATATTGATCCCTCAAAACTTCATATTTTGATTTTAGTCCCTCAAAATATTTAATTTATATCATTTTAGTATTCCTGGGTCACTTCTGTTAGTCAAGTTAAGTTTTTAACCTTTTATGTCCGTTATACCTCTAGAAAGGGAGAGAAAAGTCAGTTATTTCCCTCTCTTCTTTCTTTCTCTTCTTCTCTCTTCCTCTCTTCTTAGTTGGGTTCCCCTTTCCATCCTCCTCTCTTCTTGGTTAGATTCCCCTCTCCATCTTCCTCTCTTACTCTCTTCTTAGTTGGGTTCCCCTCTCCATCCTCCTCTCTTCCTCTCTTCTTGGTTAGATTCCCCTCTCCATCCTCCTCTCTTACTCTCTTCTTGGATGGATTTCCTTCTCCAACCTCAATCTTTCTCTCTTCATTTTTTTGGGTTCTTCTCTCCATCCTCAACCTCTCTCTCTTTTTGATTGGATTTCTCTTTCTATCCTTAACCTCTTTCTTCTTGGTTGGGTTTCTCTGTTTATATCAAACAACATAACACTTGTTATGAAGATCCTTACAAGTTTATATGCAACAGATGAGCATGGATTCAAAAGATGAACTGACAACCATGAATTGATGTTCTGGCAATCTATATTCACATAAAACTCATTGGCATCTCAAGAACAGGTCAATGATATCTAAGGCACAAACAGCCACAAAACTGATACAGCTGATGCACAGTCACAAGAGGCAAGTCTTCGAGCACCACAAATAAGAATTCAAGATAGCATCAACCGATGTTTAAAATAACGATAACTTTAACATAACGTTTTGTCTCTATTAGGTTATATAGCATATAGCGTAACGCATAACGTAGGTTACGTGTAGAGGTGTTTAATGGGCCGTGCCGCCGGCACGGCACGGTTGCCCGGGCCTAGGACCGGGCTCGGCCCGCCGGCATGGCACGGCGGGCCCGTGCCGAGCCCGTGCCAGCCCATATTAATTAGAAAAACAGAAAAAAATTTTAAAGTGGGTAATTTGCTTCATTTAACTAGATTTAACAAGAAGTAATAACAATAAAAAAATATTATATTATATTTATTCTCATTACATTCATATAATTGCTCTATAAATTTCTTTAGAAGTTATACAAAGCCTAAGGAGAGGGGAAAAGACTATAGCCGTTACGCTCAAGTTGTTCTTAATATCTTTTCAAGAGATTTATGAGTCAAAATTACAAAAAAAAATTGAAAATACATGAAAATCCTTACAAATTTAAATACTTTTAAACATGCTTCATTTTCTTCTGGTAAGTCTAAGGTCTCTAGTACAACTTCATTAGTCAAGTCTTGTTCCCTATCTTCTGCGTCGTACCAATCCTTCAAACAGACACACATCTCCAATGTGTCCGACGCCATTGAGGTTCTCAAGTCCGTGAGTACTCTACCACCTGCGCTAAAAGCAGACTCCGATGCTACAGTAGACACCGGAGAAGTTAGTAGATCACGGGCCATGTTGGAAAGTACGGGATATGTTTTTTCCTGTGATTTTCACCATGCCAAAATATCAAAGGATTCATAATTTTCAGGAGATGAATTATCTTCATAGTTAGCTCTCTCTAAATAATAATGTAATTCATTAAAATATGTACTAGTTTGTCTTGCCTTTTTTCTGTGAAATACATATGATATTATTGGATTACGAATTTCCCTAGTAGATGGTTCTTTTGTAGTTTATGTTGGCACACCATACATATCTTCATATGTTTTATACATAATATCTAAACATGTTTTAATATCATTAACTAAATCCCTCACATTATTTTCATAAGACATATTTGTATAAAATAAATTTATTAATATTTCAAGTCTATCTAACTTGCAATGGGGATCCACAACAGTTACAAAATATAATAAGTATGGAAAATCTTTAAAATATTTATTAAATTTATTTTCTATAGGTTGAACAATAATTTCAAGTATAGGGTGGTTTCTACATTCATTAAAAACCGAACTAATTTCGGTTAGATAATATAATGCAATGTGTGTAGTTGGATAATAAGTTCCTGACAGTGCTCTAGTTGCATTTTCAAATTTGCCTAAAAACTTAGAAATGCAATGCAACTGGTGCCATTCATTATTATCTAAACTATACATTGGTGACTCCATTTCATTAAAAGTATTTATTACATTTTTATATTGAATAGCTATGTTTAACATTTTATATATAGAATTCCATCTTGTTATAACATCTATAGGCACAATTCTAGGTGATATTTTCATATTTTTACATATTTGTTTAAATACTTGTCTTCTTGGCACACTATCTTTAATAAAAAGTAATGTATACCTAAGTTTCGTTAGTGAATCATTTACTATCTTTAATCCATCTTGAACGCATAACTTTAGTATGTGGTAAATACACCTAACGTGGAATAATTTTCCATCTAGAATTGGTTTTGTATAAATTTTAAGAATTCTAATTGCAGCCGTATTTTCAAAAGCATTATCCAAAGAAATGGTAAATATTTTATTATCTATTCCAAAAGCTGAAAAAACACTTAGAATGGATTGTGATAAATTATGTGCATTGTGAGAAAATTCAAATACCCTAAACCCTATTATTCTTTTTTGTATGCACCAATCTTGATCTATATAGTGTGCCGTTACGCATAAATAATTAGTCATAATTTTAGCTTCCCAACAATCTGCAGTTATAGCAATTCTAAAAATTAAAGAGTTAAAAATAGCTATTAAAGTGTCCATCTGCTCTTTATATAGTTTGAACATGTCGGATGTAGATGTTGAACGTGGGACTTTTTTATATTCGTCAGTAAATGCTGATTTACAAAATCTTTCAAATTTGCGATTTTTCGAAAAAGTAAATAGTTGTTCGTCATGTATTATAAATCTTGCTAAATATTCTCTTGTTTTAATTGGATCATATTTACGTATACCTAGTGATCCACCAAATGTGCTTATTTGTGTTTGATGTGGTACATTTGGTGGGTGAGTTTTTTCTATATGTAGGTGAGTTTTTTCTAGGTGTTTTTTAAGATGACCCATTCCGCTACCTAAAGGAAACGAATAAATTTTATGACAGTATTTACACTTAGATTTCCTAACACTATTTTCTATTATTTTTTCAAAATGTTTCCATATGTCCGATCTAGTAGCCCTAGTAGATGTGGTAGTTTGTGTTTCGGGTATAGTTGTATCAGTAGGTTCTTTCTCAGATACAGAAAATGGTACCTGAGGAGGTTGTTCTAAGAGTTGACATAGATTTTGATATTCTTCATCAGTTAAAAAGGGAGTAAAAGAACCCGTGGCTTGAGAGCAAGAAGCGCCAGACGAGTGTGGATCTATTTTAATAAAATTCCGAAAAAAACAAATTAAAATTCTCAAAAAACTTTAAATTATAAATACCTGTTAACTGGTGAACTATTTGAGAGAGAGAGTGAAATATCTAGCTAGAGAGATGAAGTTGGAAACCGAAATAGCGAAGAAAACCTTGCTTCAATGAGAAAACTTCCTTAGATCTTATTTGGGAGACTTGCTTACTTAAGACTTCTTGATCACTTGATTGAAACTTGCTAGTTATTTTGCTTGAGACTTCTTGAGAATTAAAGATTTTAGAAGATTTTTGAGAAAGAATTTGGTTGTATAAGAATGATGAATGGTAATAGAGAAGATAATGAGGTATTTATAGAGAAAGAAAGGTTTTAATTTGCAAAACAAAATTACAAAAACCCCCCAACGGCTATTTTGACCGTTGGGGAAAAAATCTGCAATTTAAAATTGCAAGAAACCCCCCAACGACAATAAAAATAGCCATTGGGGGGCTATTTGCAAAAAAAAATTGCAAAGACCCCCCAATTTCCCCCAACGGCTATTTTTAAAAACAAAAATTAATATCCGTGCCGGACCGTGCCTGGCACGGTCGGCCTCGGCGGCCCGAGCCGAGGTGCCAAGCCGTGCCTGGCACGGCACGGATCACCCGTGCCGTGCCGGGCACGTGCCCAACGGGCCGCCCGGCCCATTAAACATGTCTAATTACGTGATTTTTTGTTTATTTAATTAAAAATATGAAAAATATAAAAAATAAATTTTATAAATTAACAATTGAAATAAAAATTCTAAAAGAAAATATAAAATAATTATATCCCAATATTAATTCTAAATTACTAACAAGTTACACAATAATTCTCATATTTATCTTCATATGCTAAATTTTATTCACACTAATAATTTCAGTATCATCTACATAAAAAATAAATTTCAAATTTATTTTTAATTATTATTAATATTGTAATTTATATTGTATAATGCTCAATTTATGTTATTTTTAATTATTTATTTTAGATTAGCTGAGAATTCGATTTAATTAGCAAGTAAGAAATTTCAGTAATTGGAAAGAAATTATAAAAAAAAATTAGTAATTGGAAAAAAATTATAATAAGTAAATAAGGATGTAAAAACTAACAATGCCACAAGCAAGTAAATAAGCAAGCAATAAGCCTTCAAGTGCAAAAAAATTAAAGCAATTCGCTAACAATCAAAATAAATAATCTAAATCAATATAAATACTATTTAAAAATTATTGTAAATAACGTAACATAGCGTAATTTAACGTAACGTAACGTAAAATAATATAAAAAACACACCGTTACGGTGCATTGAGTTATTTTAGATTGTTAAGTAACGGTGGCTTTCTGTTAGGTTTCATAACACAACATATTGGTTTCATAACGCGTTATTTTTAACATTGGCATCAACATCAATGACATCTAAGGCACAAACAGAGTAATAAAAATGACAGAATCTTCATTCACATAAAATTAGCTACACAAGATGAATGTCCATCTCCAGTTCATTAAACATAGTATACAGAATGGCATAATCATATTCTGCTGTTATGCAGGTTTCAGTTTTAATACAAGACATAATCTTCATCTTCAAATAAAAATGACATAATCAGTTCTACTACAACCACTTTCATCAGGTTGTAACTGAGGCTGTAATTGCTGGCAGCCGAGCTAGGCGGTGCTTCAGAACAAAATGGTGTTTGCATCATCATGCAAACCTAGAAGAGTAGCAACAATAGAAAAATAATTTTCACTGTAAACAAGCTAGAAAAACAGTGTATGGATAGTTTTAGCAACTTTCACAATACTAGATCAGAAATTGATGGTGCTACTTCCACCTGTTAGTAGTTCTTATTTTTTTAGTGTTCACTAAAGCACCATTGTTTGACCAGAGCAGACCATCCTTATTCTAAACATCTCCTTGGACCCAAGTCAGCTACCTCTAGTAAGATAAAACACTCTGTAAATTTGTACTATATACTTATGGTTTCAGTTATTAACAATGTGCTTGTAAACTTTTGCGTGTATTGCTATTTGGATGGATGGGTGTGTGATCATTAACAGATTGCTTGGTGCCTTTCCAGCCAAATTGAAACAGGAGCTCTGTATTGTACTTGGAATTTTTGAGAACTTTACATTTGTATTTCATCTCACCAGGTCAAATTGAAATATACTTATCCAAGATTTTGAAAATTGTGTTGCAATGTTGTGTATCTAATGGTAATTGAACCTGTTGGGTAAAAGCTGAAAACAAATGATTTCTGTTATTACTCTGTTAGTGGCATCACAAGCAACTCCGTCAGTACTGTGCTTAAAGATTTATCATTTCACTGTCTGTTCCAAATCAGGATAAAGGATGATGGTTGTGCTAAATCGGTGACAGTCAGTATAAAATATTATCACTTATTATGACATGAGCCAAAATATGAATTTTGTTGGGGCATTCCCTATTGAGCGACATGTTAAATCGGAGCCTAGTGAAAAATATATGAGCGTTGTTAGGTCGTTGCGCAGAAGCGATGTGCCATGACGATGCCCAGATATAGTACCAAATATAAGAGGGTTCCCATACTTTAACGAGCGGGTAGGGGTAAGAAGTTAACTCATGAACATAAGATTTGGTTGGCATCATGGAACATATGTTTTCTTACAGGTAGATTAACAGAGTTAGTTGATGTTATGATTAGAAAAAGGGTTAATATTTTGTGCGTGTAAGAGACTAAGTTAATAGGTGAAAAAGTTAAAATCATAGAGTTTTGGGGTTATAAATTTTAGTATATGGGTAGAGATAGAAATCGTAATGGGGTAGGTGTAATCATAAATAAATAATTACTTGGGGATGTAGCGGAGGTTAGGAGATAGCATTATATTAGTTAAATTTATTTTAGATAGAGAGATTGTTAATATCATTAGTATCTATACACCACAAATAGGACTTAATGAGTCTAGTAAACATCAATTTTGGGAGGATCTAGATAAAATAGTATAACGAATACCCACTTGAAAAAAATTTATTTGTGGTAATCTCAATGGGCATGTAAAAACTAGTCGTAATGGGTGTGATAGCGTACATGGAAAATTTAGTTTTCGAGAAAGAAATGAAGCAGGTAACTCAATTCTAAATTTTACATTGTCTTATGATT
Source organism: Dracaena cambodiana (assembly GCA_036321105.1). Lineage (NCBI taxonomy): Eukaryota > Viridiplantae > Streptophyta > Magnoliopsida > Asparagales > Asparagaceae > Dracaena > Dracaena cambodiana. The sequence goes on along the minus strand of JAYEPQ010000013.1, from coordinate 8,021,329 downwards.
TGATTTTAGTCAATACTTAGTTTAAAAAGATAATTTTACTTAATTACTTTTAAAAGTGGATCGAATGCGAGCCAGATAGATTTTTTTAATTAGGAGGGTAGATAGAACTAGTTACATCAATTGTAAGGTAATACCAAGTGAGAGTGTAGTTACCCAATATAGACTCTCAGTTTTAGATATTTAGATTAGAAAGAGACTTAGAAAAATTAAGTATAAATTAGATTCTAAAATTAAATGGTGGCGATTAGAAACTAATCAAAAGAAATTTATAAATAGAATAGTATAAGAAGCAGATTCGAGGGAGCATGATGATTCTAATGTAATATGAAACAAAATGGCTAGCTATATTAAGAGGGTATGTAAAAATTTATTTAGTGAGTCGAGAGATAGTGCTCCAACATATAAGAATACATCATGGTAGAATGAAGAGATAAAAAATGCTATTAAAATCAAACAGGACTTTTATAGAGATTTGAAAAAGAATAATAATAATGATGGAACAAACTTTGAGAGATATAAACTAGTCAAGAAAGAGGCTAAAAAAGCTATTCAGAATGCAAAAACTAAATTGTATAAATAAGTATATGAGAAGTTGGATAATAAAGAGACAGTAAAGAATATATATAGAATTGCTCGAATAAGAGAGAAAGTTTAGAGACTTATATAGTATAAAGTATATTAAAGATAATGATCAAAAGGTTTTAGTTTAAGATGAAAATATTAAAGAAAGATGGGAAGATTATTTTGATAGATTATATAATGATAGTTTTACTCAATATTTGGGAGATCTTACTATTCAGTGTGAGGATAAAAATCGTAGTTTTATGCGCAGAATTAAATAATCTGAAATAAAAGAGGTTTTAAAGATGATGAATCAAGAAAAACTGTAGGTCTAGATGAGATTTCTATAAAAGTATGAAGATATTTAGGAGGGATATTAGTATAAAATGGTTGACAAATCTTTTTAACAAGATTTGGTAAAATAAGAAAATACCAAATGAATGAAGGAAAAATATCCTAATAGCTCTGTATAAAAATAAGGGTGATCTTTATAATTGCTCTAATTATCGTGGAACAAAACTGATGTGTCATACTATGAAGCTTTGGGAAATGGTAATTAAATATAGATTGAGGTAAACTATTAAAATATCAGAGAATCAATTTGAATTTATGCCGGGGTGATCGACGACAGAAACTATTCATTTACTTTGTCAATTTATAGAGCGATTCCGAGAGAGAAATAAAGATTTCCATATGATATTTATTTACCTGTAGAAAACCTATTATAAGATAACATGAGAGACTTTGGTGGACATTGATGAAGAAAAGAGTCCTCATAAAATTTATTGATATAATTAAAAATATGTATGATGGGGTTGTGGCCAATATCAGAATATGTGGTGGTCTAATAAGTAATTTTTTTTATCACAATTAGATTGCATCAAGAATCTGCATTGAGCTCATTCTTATTTATTATAGTGATGGATAAACTTACTAGAGAGCTACTCAGGATGAGATACCTTGGTATATGTTATTTACTGATGATATTATTTTAATTGATGAGACAAAAGTGGGGATGAATGTCAAGTTAGAGTTATGAAGGCACACATTAGAATCTACATGTTTTAGATTGAGTAGGTCTAAAACAGAATATATGGAGTGTAAATTTAGTAAAAACAGACCGTAGACTATATTGATGTAACACTGAACGGGCAAGAGATACAAATGAGCAGTCAGTTTAGGTAGTTGAGTTCTATTATTCAGAATGATTGAGAGATGAATAATGATGTTAACCATAGAATACAGCTGGCTGGTTTAAATGGAGAAGTGCAACGGGAGTTTTATGCGACCATAACATTCCATTAATACTGAAGAAATTTTTTTATAGGATTGCTATTAGGCCAGCTTTATTATATGGCTCGAAATGTTGGGATTTAAAGAAATGTCATTCACAGAAGATAAGTGTAATAGAAATACCCATATTTCGTTGGATATGCGACAACACTAGGAGAGATAAAGTGAGAAAAGAAGATATTCATGCTAAGATAGGTGTACTTCCTATCGATGAGAAAATACGAGAAAATCACTTACGATGGTTTGGTCATGTGCAACGTAGAGCTAAAAATGTACCAAATCGACAAGGAAAGTTTATCAATGTAATACAAGTTAAAAGAATGAAGAGAAAACCGGAGAAAATATGGATGAAGGTAATACAAAAAAATATGGATTCTAAAGGTCTAAATAAGGAGATATTACTTTATAGAAATGAATGGAGAAGGACTTTTAATGTTATCGATCCAGCGTAATTCTTTTTGGCTCGTGTAGCCTACCCCAAATACTTGGAATAAAAGGTTTAGTTGTTGTTGGCAGTGGTGGTGGTGGCATCATAGGCACAACGATCTTTCAAGGTTGTTTGTAGCTAGAATGCGTCGTTCAGTCTGTGGGGCCCAGCAGGATGGGGTGGTGGACCCGCCACCATTCTCCCTAGGGTTGAGGGGAGTGAGGCGGCGGTCTTGAGCAGTGAGAAGTGGCTGAGGTGGGACTTGATAGTGATGGAGAAGCTGGGGTTCATGGGATTTGGGGGAGGACAAAGAAAATTTGGAGAGGGGAGGCGGCTGGAGAGCCGAGACGGATGGTGCTGGACTTGAGCGTGAGAGTGAAGGGATTAGGGTTTTCTGTATTGCGGTTAGGATTAGTGGGGTTAGGGTAGTAGGAGAGCTTGAGGGAGGGCAAGACGGTGAGGAGGTGGAAGGAGAGGTATGAGAGCCATCGTTTATCCTTTATAACTAAGTCATGGGTATTTAGTTTATTTTACTAATATATAAAAATAAAAAAAGCGGTTTAATTTTAACGGAATAAGTAACAGAGGGATTAAAACAATGTAACTTAAATGTTTTGGGGGACTAAAATCAAAATATGAAGTTTTGAGGGATCGATATTCAACTTTTAGAGAATTAAGGGATCGATATGTAAAAATCCCTATATTTTTCTCTTGAAGGATAGAAAAAGAACGAAAACAAATTTCCTTTCAACTATGAAAGGAGAAAAAAAAATTCCGTTTCAAAATGAAAGCAAAAGAAAGCTCCTTTTGAATATGATATAATTAATTAGAAAAAAGGAGGGTAAAGTCTGAAGAGGAAGATTCATGGTTCCTTTATCAACAATGTTAATATGAAAAATTAATTTGGATAGGTAATTCCTCTTATTTTCAAACAATAAAAAAGTTGAGCAATATGCAAGCAGTTGAAATATGTGACAAAATGTTATGCATATTTCTTGTAACCAGATAAAATTAGTTGTTTTAGTTTCTTTTTTTTGCTGGTTAAGTCACATACACATTTGTTTGTAACATAGCACAAATTGAGTCTCCACATGAAGTTGAATTCAAACACTTTGATAAATTGTAAAGGGATAATACCACTAGAGATAAAATTCACTAACTAGTTGTCATAGTCAGAAAAATATTTTTCATTTTCTTGAGAGGTAGAAAAAGAAGGCAACAAAAATTCATTTTGAATATGGTAATGCCTACGAAATAAAAAGATTATTTTAAGTTGATTTATTCTTACTAGTTGAACGGATATACACTAATCTTTGCAATATTAAATAAATTGAGTTCCTAACGGAAGTCAAATTTGGAACCTCTCATAAGTTAATGAGAGATGCTTCAAGAGACAAAACTCTTTGACTTAAGTAAAACAAATAATTAATGTGAAGAGAAAACATTTTTTGGAATGTTCTCAAGGAAACAATATAACATCCTGCATCCCAAGGTACAGTTAGTAAACAACGACTGTCAGTGAAAAATTTTGACATCATCTGTCAAAACAAGGCAGATTCGCAAGTTCTGGGTTGAGATCCGCAATTCAGCAGATCCGTGAATCTAAAATCCAAGGTTCGCGACCCAGCTACGACAGAACGGATCCACGAATTTAAAGTTTGAGATTAGCAATGCTATTCATAGCTTTCGGGGAGGGGTTTAATACAAAGTCATCTGACCCGAACAAGGGAAGTTGCCACCTCGGATCGTGGAGCCAACTGCCGAACGAGTATGGCGGAATTATTTAGATCGTGGAGGTAACTACCTAACGAATATGACGGCACTTCTCGAGTAATGGAGCTAATGATTGAACAAATGAGATGGGGACGTTGTCTTGAAACTCCAATAAAAAGCAGGAAAATAGAAAGAGAAGGGATCGATCATTTTCTTCTAAAACTATCCTTTGTGATCAGAAGTTCAAACCCTTTTTGCCAATTGAAAATGATTGTGCGGAGTGTCAACGGAGAGTAAGATCGTCCTCCACAGCTACCTCAGAATACAACTTTAAACAAAGAGGAATTTAATTTCTTCCTCAACTTCTGTAAACGGAAAACCATTGAAATTGTAATCTTTTATTGAAATAGCTCAATAGGGAATCATTTACACTTTTATGGCGAACAGAACATTGGCGACTCCGCTGGGGACTGCCATCACCTCCGGTGATCTAGTAATAGCTCAATCCGACAACACTCCGGTTGGTAGCTGGTCAATTCACTTACCATCGAGGTTGACCAGGAAAAGTATGAAGAATTCATTTCTTCCGGCTCCAAGAGCCCTATTTCCTTACAGGGATGCCGTAAGGTCTCCAAAGGATCAATCTCCAAGGAGACTTCAAGGATAGCAACTCAGGCAAAGGATTCAGTAGACCAAACTGGTCTGAAATTCTCTTCTTCACTAACATTGGGCTCTGAGCCAGTTTTGGTTAAGACTTCTGATCTCCCTAACAAAATGGATCAGAATCCCCACTTCAATAAGGAGAAACGACCAATACCTGCTCCGCAGGACTATGATGTGGGGAAGGAGGCTCCTCTCACTCGTACAAGGAGAAAGAACCTAAAAAGAAGCAAAACTCGTGCCCTTCGTAGGATCACACAGCAACAGAAAATCGCCAACTCATCATTGCGAAGGCCTACTGTATAAGTATGGAGGCCAAAATGCGAGATTACAGAGGATCAAGACGCGGAAGGATTTACTCGCGTTTCCTAAAGGAAACGAAGTAAATCCACCAAGTTTATCTATGACTACAAATGCGGAATCTACATTCGCGTCCCTCGAGTTTCGGGGGAAAGCATGATCGTGCAATAGAAGAAGCGCGCGAACCTCATACTCGCGGAGAGCATGCGATTGGCAAGGAGCCTATCTCAAAGGCTAAAACTATCCCACCCACTGTTCCAGTTAGGGTGAGACTTGCTTCAAGAGCCTTCGACGAAAGAACTCCTATCCCGAGGCTATCTTTCAGAGATGATGCCTTCACCAAGAGTTCCAATGCAAGAGATCTTCAGAAACTTCTAAACAGAAAGAGAGAAGAATCCTATCTGACATTGCAAACGGCTGATCAATACAGTGCTATTATACTGTCATTGTTCAACCCATACTAGGCAGTCAGTTTTCCATCAACTATCTACATCATCAACATTCTCATCCCAACTATCAAAAGGAGACAACAAAATACGCTCGAATTCTATGAGCCCAAATATCCTGAAGTATCATTCAACATGATAAGTTTCGGGGAAAAGAAGAAGAAAAAGAAAACGCAGAAGGTCTTCGAGGGAGATGCTTCCAACTCGAAACACTCTTCAAGCCTGAAGAACGTGCTCAATGAAGAGCGAGGAGTTTTCCAAAACACTCGACTCAAAAGTGGAGTGGCAATTCCGATGAATTATAGACAAATAACTGGAGTCTCCTCCGATGAGGAAGACACGACCAAATCTGTTATGGCCGAGTCGCAAACATCCGATTCGTGGCTGGAAGACTCCGCCTCTGCGTACATGGCCCAGAACAGTACCCCAGAGGAATTCATGTGGAGGATGGACAAACAAGATAAGAGTATCCAACAATAGCAGAATGCTATCAGCGAGATTAAAGACATGCTGCATATTTTGCTGGAATTGAAAAAGACAAGATTGAAGAATGCATCTTCAGAGACGCCACCCCATGACCAAAAATCTGACAAGGGAAAGAGAGCGAAAGAAGAAGGCCACACACTTCGTGCGAATGAAGAAGAAGAAGAGCATCATGAAGATGACGATAATCACTCCACGCATTAGGAAGGGAATGCGAATGCCATCTGGATTGAGAGTTTCCAAAATCAATTGAATGCCCTCATGCATAAGAGTGATTTGCAAGAGTTGGGCACTGTAAGGCCATATCTGGTAGAATGGGAGAGCATGTCATTCCAGAAAGCTACAAACCATTGAAGCTCAAATCATTCGATGGTAAAGGGTCACCGAATCAGCACCTTTACTATTCAAGTTGCAAATCGGGCATTTAGCTGGAAACGACCCCATCATTATGCGAGTATTTGTTAGTACCCTGACAGGACTAGCATTTGAATAGTTTCGAAGGTTAGAACTGGGAACCATTAATTCATAGAACGACACAGAGAAAGCCTTCCTGATAAGGTTTATGAAGACGATATGGAAGTGTCAATGCCGACGCTTCTGGCCACTAAACAGAAGAAGGGGGAATCAGCTCGAGATTTTATTAAAAGGTTCCGGAATTATTCTCTCAGAAGTCCACATGGGATGCTAGAGAAGACCTTGGTAGAAACCTGTCGACATAATCTCTCGACTAAGGTTCTAGCCAGGATGGGAGCTGTGAAGTCCTCGACCTGGAAAGATCTCGCTCTACAAGCTGAAGTGGCTGAAGAAATAGCACAAAGGCATGAAGAAGGAGGCGAGGAGAAACAGAGGCGAAATAACAACAACAACCATAGGCCTCGATCCCAAGGATATAAAGGGAAGGAAACAATGGTGGCTAATACTCCACAGCCCACAAAGTCTTCTCCAAAACTCCCTCCTCAGTCGTGTGTGTCTCAAAAGCAATATTCTTTCAAAGACTAGCATACGGAAATCATCTTCAACCTTCTCATGACTAAGAAGATGCTGAAACTACTAGAGTCCAAACGTCCTGAAGAAACAGGGAGAATTAATGATCATAATTATTGTGTCTACTATAGTATTATTAACCACCCTACTCAGAACTGTTACATTCTCAAGAATAAAATTCAAGCCTTAGCGAATGCCAAGGTCATCAAGCTCCATGAACAGCAGAAAAAGGTGACCGCGAATATAGTGACTTTCAACTTCCACAAAGCACCTGACTGGATAGAGTCAACAGTTCAAGTTGGAGTGCAATCCATTTCTAGAGGCACAATGCAGATCATGAATTTCGATCCGCATCAACAACAGAAGAAAGGATTATCCCCCTTTGAAACTGATAGAGGGGAGATAATGTGGGTACATCCAGATCTTCTTAATGATGAACAATAGACTTTCGATTCATCTAGAAAGAAGAAAAAAGGGAAGATCATTACTTCTAATGTCGTCTCTATAATTTCAGAAGATGACAAGGGCATTCCTACTCTAATAGACTCGGAAGAAGAAATCAGAGACTCTCTGGTGGTTGACGCGGATCAATCTCCCTCTGGGACCCGTTCGGAAAAAAACTACTTGAAGAATTATGGGCAGGTTGCAGAATCCCGGCCACTTCCAGAGAAAAACAAACAAAAAGAGTTTAAGTTTGACAAAACTCTGAAGAAAAAAGGGAAAGATCCTGCGAAAGATTATAGAAGTCATTTCAATTCAACATCTTAGCGCAGTTAGCCAACATTCCCTCGAGAATCATGTTGTATGAGCTCCTAAAACTTTCTAAATCAATTAGAGAAGCTTTGAGAGAAGCTCTGCAAGATTCAGAGGTATTCCTAGCGCAGATACAAAAAATAGTTGAGAAAGAAGAATCTTTTTGCGCGACATGTCACTAGACCTATGGTAAAAACATCCCTTGCATCACCTTCTCTCCGGAATACATGCAAGCTAGAAGCAATAAGCATCATTGCCCTTTATATTACAAAGGATACATAGGGTCAGCGGAGATCGATCGCATTCAAGTTGATCCAGGCTCAGCCTTAAGCATCATGCCACGGAGAATGTTATGGTATCTTGGAGTCCTGATAAATAGATTAGAGGCAACCAATACTACTATATTTGGATTCAATGCTAATGGTAGTAGGCCGTTGAGCAAGATAAAGCTTAAGTGCCAAATTGGCGATCTAAAGACGGAAATCACATGCTATGTGATAGATGCTGACACGTCTTACAACCTGCTACTGGAGATACCCTGGATCCATAACAATCTCATTGTGCCGTCCACACTACATCAATGCATGAAATGTGCGGATAAAGACGGGAACGTAAAAACTTTGGTCGCGGAAAAGCAACCCTTTAAAGGAGTCGAAAACTAGTTTACCGATGCGTTGCTATATCAAGATGCATTCAATGCCTCAATCAGCCTGCTCCAGACGTCTCTGATAGCGGTGATGAAGCCGACACAGAATCAGGATCCGAAGATTCAGAATCCTAGGATGTAATTTGGAACAGTGAGCCCATTATGATAAGCCTTGAAGGCCTTGAAGTAAATAAAACCGTTTGTTTGCCCGAAAAATTGAATCTTCCTTTATATGCCAATTTAATTTTAAATTACAGCAATAAAAGAAAAATTACAAAATAGAAAATCCAGATTACAAGAATGGGGATCGATTGATTTCGATTCCCCTTTATTTTTATGGGTCTGGCAGCGGTGGAGCTTTGTTTCTGTACTCCGTTGACGATCCGATCTCTCTGAATTGCGGAACTCCTCCCTGGATTTTTGGACCCTGGAAAATTGGACTCTTCCCCAAAGAATCTCCTAACTCTGCCCCGATTCCAAAAGTCCCTTCTCCAGTTAAATTCCTGTATTTTATAAACCGAAGAAGCTCCAAATCCGGCTCAATTCTTTCCTGAAAAATAGGATCACGGATTATCAGTCCAAAAATAGAAAACAAATCAACGGGAAACAACAGAAAACAACCCGCGGGATCGCCCCCGCGGGTTGCCCAGCGAGCACCCGCGGGATGCAACCCGCGAGTGTGCCCACTTAGCAAATTTGGTTTTTTTTTTTTTTTGTATCTACATAACCCCCTCCAAAGTTTTTGAAGTTCTGTATTGAACCGTACTGAATTTTGAAATACTTTGGATTCTTTAATTTTGGTTATAGACTTTTTAAAAGATTTGATCAATAGAGATAACTGTTAATATATTCATTTATTCAATAACAAGCAGAGGTATGATTTTAACGTACTCATTAGAGGACAAGCAGAGGTATAATGTTAACGTGCTTATTTTAGGTCAAGCAGAGGTATAATATTAACGTGCTTATTTTAATCCTAACCGTTCAGTGACATCTAGTATGACGAATCAGGAAAAGACAGAGGTGACATTAAACGTGTCTTAGAGCTTAATCTATTCAGAGGATCTGGTCGTGATAGGGACAAGCTGACTAAACAGAGGTGACGGTTAACGTATTTAGTTTTGGAATCGGACTATCAGAGGTAACTGTTAACTTGATAGGGAGATGATTTTCGTCAGAGGTGATTTTCAACTTAACGATATCAACAGCACGTTCATCAGAGGTTGTGATGTTGGACTTGATGAAGTGTGAATTTTCTTTTCTGTCAGAGGTGAAATCTTAACGTGACAGGGGATCGATTTAATTAGGATTTTATCTCTTTTGATTTTGAATTATGATGTCAGAGGTATGATTTTAACTTGACAAATATTTTGGAGCTGATTTTAACTTGACAAATATTTTGGAGTGTCGCTTGCTCTGTTGGAGCAAAATGACAAGAAAATCTTTGCTGTCAGAGGTGAAATCTTAACGTGACAAAGGATTTATCTGATTAGGATTTTTAGCAAACCCCAAGCTATCAACGGGTTTGATTTGCCTTTACTAGCTACCGTTTGAGTTGGGCTAGCCATACTATTCCCCTCAGCATAGTGAGTTGTCAAGGATTTCGTTTGGGCTTAAATGCCAAACTTTTCCTCTTCCCTTTGCCTTAGCAGCTTAGGGCAGTGATGTATTCTTATATTCGGATAAGAATACTGTTGTGACAGATTTATCGTGGGATTTTTAGCAAACCCCCAGCTATCAACGGGTTTGATTTTGCCTTTACCAACTACCGTTTGAGTTGGGCTAGCCATGCTATTATCCTCAGCATAGTGAGTTGTCGAGAGTTTCGTTTGGGTTTAAATACCAAACTTTTCCTCTTCCCTTTGCCTTAGCGGCGTTGGGCAATTCATACTTTTATCCCCAGTATGGTGGGGTTGACGAGAAATTTATTCTCTTCCCGTAGCCTTATCGGCGTTGGGTAATTCATACTTTTTACCCCCAGTATGGTGGGGTTGGCGAGAAATTTATTCTCTTCCCGTAACTTTAGCAGCGTTGGGCAATTCATACTTTTTACCCCCAGTATGGTGGGGTTGGCGAGAAATTTATTCTCTTCCCGTAGCTTTAGCGGCGTTGGGCAATTCATACTTTTTACCCCCAGTATGGTGGGGTTGGCGAGAAATTTATTCTCTTCCCGTAGCCTTGTCGGCGTTGGGTAATTCATACTTTTTACCCCCAGTATGGTGGGGTTGACGAGAAATTTATTCTCTTCCCGTAAGCTTAGCGCCGTTGGGCGATTCATCATTTTTTTATTTTATTTTATTTTATATATACATTTTTATTTCTTTCTCTCTCTTTTTTTTTTGTTTGCAATGATGTCCTTTTTTTTTTTATAAACGATGACGCCTTTTAAATTTTTTTTTTTTATAGGTGATGACGCCTAGCATTTTATTTTTTATTATTTATTTATTTATTTATTTTGGTAAGCGATGAGGCCTTGCAAATATATTTTTATTTATTATTATTTTTTTTTTATTATTATTTTTTGCTTTATTTTTGTTTATATTTTTATATTTTTTTTATATTTTTTATATTTTTTATTTTAATTAATTTTTTTATTTTATTTATTTATTTATTTATTTTTTTTGGCATCCGCAGGTGCATCCGTGGGATACAACCCATGGGTAGAGCACTCATACTGCATGTTTTTTTTTTCTATATATATATATATTTTTTAATTATTTATTATTATTTTTTTTTTTTAACTTTGTCAATTTTTTGTGGGTGATAACACCCTTTCTTTTTTTTTTGCCTATTTATTAATTTTTTTTTTGTGCGGGAGAGAGGGAGAAAAGTGCAGGTGACCCAGGTTCCATCTGCAGGTTGCGTCCCGCGCTTCCATATGTGGGTTGCGTTCACGTGGGTCCCAAGATTCCATTTGCGGGTTGCATCCCGCGCTTCCATATGCGGGTCCCAAGATTCCATCTGCGGGTTGCATCCCGCGCTTCCATATGCGGGTTGCGTCCACGCGGGTCCCAAGATTCCATCTACGGGTTGCATCCCGCGCTTCCATATGCGGGTTGCGTCCATGCGGGTCCCAAGATTCCATCTGCAGGTTGCATCTTGGAGTTGTATCTAGTTTTGTCAATTTTTTTTTTATGGGCAATGACGCCTCAAAAAAAAATTTTTTTTTTATCGGCGATGACGCCTCATAATTTTTTTTTTATGGGCGATGGCGCCTCATAATAAATTTTTTTTTTATGGGCGATGACGCCTCATAATTTTTTTTTTATGGGCGATGACGCCTCATAATAATTTTTTTTTTTATGGGCGATGACGCCTCATAATTTTTTTTTTGCCTCACATTTATTTATCGTTACCCGGCGATGAAGCCTAGGCTCCGAAAAAAAAATTTAAAGATTGGATTGCGCCGCCCAAACTCTCACTATGGTCGCCAATTCTTGTTTGCCCGAAAAATTGAATCTTCCTTTATATGCCAATTTAATTTTGAATTACAGCAATAAAAGAAAAATTACAAAATAGAAAATTGAGATTACAAGAATGGGGATCGATTGATTTCGATTCCCCTTTATTTTTGTGGGTCTGGCAGCGATGGAGTTTTGTTTCTGTACTCCGTTGACGATCCGATCTCTCTGAATTGCGGAACTCCTCTCTGGATTTTTGGATTCTGGAAAATTGGACTCTTCCCCAAAGAATCTCCTAACTCTGCCCCGATTCCAAAAGTCCCTTCTCCAGTTAAATTCCTGTATTTTATAAACCGAAGAAGCTCCAAATCCGGCTCAATTCTTTCCTGAAAAATCGGATCACGGATTATCAGTCCAAAAATAGGAAACAAATCAACGGGAAACAACGGAAAACAACCCGCGGGTGGCAACCCGCGGGGGCTCCCGCGGGTTGCAACCCGCGGGAATTCTCCCACGGGATGCAACCCGCGAGCACCCGCGGGTTGCAACCCGCGGGAGCCCCCGCGGGATGCAACCCGTGGGTGCTCCCGCTGGTGTGCCCACTTAGCAAATTTGGATTTTTTTTTTTTTTTTTTTTGGTATCTACACCGTTCACTCTGATGGTGAATGGGTGATAAATGAAAGTTTAGAGTTTGCTTATTCTTCTGGTATTGATTCTGAACCCTTAAGTATTAGCACTGATGCATTCAGCGATTGTTTAGATAAAATATACTCTCTAGCTTCTTTCCAAGCACCTATCTGATCGTCCTTTCATGAACTGAGTGATGACGATGAAAATCCCAACAAGGCCGTTTTTGAGATTCCTCCCAAGGACGGAACTCAGAAATGCATAATGTTCGGAAAGGCAAGTAACAAAAGCAAAAAGAAATACTTAGATTCTGAAGAAGAAAATCCGAATTCTTCCACTACGATGAAAATTCTCATAAACTAATAAAGAAAATAGGATATAACATAACAAAAGACAGGGGGTTGAACTTCGGGAGGGAAAGGAGAACAATTCTCTGACCCTCTATCCCAGAGTGAAAAATATCAGATTATTATCAGAAAACCGGCAGGGGGTTGAGATATGTCACCACTCCCGAACGTTCCTCAGGTGAGAGAACTGAAGAAGGGCAATTCGACCATTCGTCAGAATCGTCCTGCTGGGATTCAAATGTCAGTGAGCATGATCTTCCGCGAAGTGTCCACGAATATGGCCTTCGCGATCCAAGAAAGCGAAGACCTAGGTGAAGCTTCACCGATAAAAGATGACCCTAGGCCAAGCATCTTAACATGAAGTGGAAAATTCAGTTTGAACAACGCAAGCCTCCAACCAAAGATAAAGTATCCAAACAAATATGGGTGATGAAAAGAATTCTAAACCCATATTTATAAGTGAGAACCTATCCTCGGAAGCGAAAGAGGAATTGATATCCCTCATTCGCGAGTACATCGATATTTTCGCCTGGAGTTATGAGGAGATGCCAGGATTAGACCCAAGCGTCGTGGTTCACAAACTGAACATCCGACCAAATGCTATGCCAATAAAGCAACAGCAACGAAGATTCCGTTCAGAGATCATGGAAGCTATTGAAATTGAAATCAAAAAGTTAATCGAGTCAGGCTTTATTCGCGAGGAACAACACCCTGATTGGGTCGCAAACATAATTCCTATAACCAAGAAGAACAGAAAAATCCGGGTTTGTATTGATTTCAGGGATTTGAATGAAGCCTGCCCTATGAATGAATTTTCGTTACCCATCACAGATGTTATGATAGATAATACTTGTGGGTACGAATGTATGACATTCATTGATGGATTCTCAGAGTATAATCAAATAAAAATGTACCCTGATGATGAAAAACATACGTCCTTCAGAACACCGCTCGGGGTATACTGCTACATGGTCATGCCATTCGGCCTAAAGAATGCTGGTGCCACGTATCAATGTGCCATGAACGTAATATTCCAAGAGCATCTGCAAAAAAAAGTGGAATGTTACGTAGATGATCTAGCAATTAAAAGCAAAAATAAGAGTGATCACCTACAAGATTTGAAGACCGTGTTTGACCTCATGAGGAAACACAAGTTTAAGATGAACCTGACTAAATCTTTTCTGGGAGTCTCTAGTAGAAAGTTCCTCGGTTTCGTGGTAACTTCCAAAGAAATTTATCTCGACCCGGACAAGATTAAGGCAATTCAAGATATGCCATCTCCCCGCAACCTTAAAGAATTAAGAGGACTGTAAGATAGGTTGGTATACATCCGCAGATTCATATCAAATTTGTCTGGTAAATGTCAACCTTTTACCAGATTAATGAGGAAAGGAGTGTCATTTTGTCTGGGATAATGCATACCAAAAGGCTATCGAAGAGGTCAAACAGTACCTCGCGAAACCACCAGTGCTCGTAGCCCCAGTCTCGGGAATACCTTTCCTGCTATATGTGAGGGCTATGGACCACTCCTTGGGAGCCTTATTAGCGCAGAAAAATAAATCAGGTCACGAACAAGCTATTTATTATCTCAGCAGAATGATGATCGAGGTGGAACACTGATATAACCCAGTGGAGAAGGAATGTTTAGTTTTAGTGTTTGCAGTGCAGAAAATGCGATACTATTTAGTTGGACAAACCATTCACATTATATCAAGAGTTAACCCCCTGAGGATACTAACTAAACCCAGATCGTTGAATTTAAGGCTATCCAATTGGGCTATTTTGTTATCACAATATGATATGCATTTTGTCCCACAAAAATCTATTAAGAGACAGGCATTAACTGATTTCCTAGCTGAGCACCCAATCCCGGCATCCTCGGAGTTGTGCGAAGAAATTCCTGGGGAGTTGGGTGAATGAGGTCTGATTCTAAAAGAAGGCATTTCGCAAGAGTTTCCGGAGGCAAACATCGTCACAAAAGATGTATGGCAACTTTACTTCGATGGCACCTCCCGAATGGGATTCGAGGGAAAAATGACAGCACGGTAGGAGTTGTTTTCGTCTATCCTTACAACCGCATCATTCCTCGAGCTTACTCGTTAACAAACCCGTGCTCCAACAATGTTGCGGAGTATAATGCCCTCCTAATTGGCTTAAAGATAGCTAAACATTTGGGGATTAAATATTTGGAAGTATACGGGGATTCTCAACTTGTCGTAAACCAAGTTAAAGGGAAATATGAAGTTAAACATGAAGACCTTTTGCCGTATTATTATGCAAGAATTAAGATAGCCGATGGTTTAGATGGTTTCTATGTCAGCCACGTAAAGCACCATCGGAATAACTATGCGGATTCACTGGCTTGCTTAGCTACTACACTGGCTTTGCCCAAACATGCTAAAAGGCAAATTACGGTAGGAAGCAGAGAGTTATTTTTCCCAAAGGACGAACTCAAAGAGGAATTGAGAAAGCAACAAGAAGACGAGACTGGTGTTTTTGAGTCGAATCTAGAACCAAGGGATTGGCGATTCCCTTACATAGACTACGTCCTTTATGGCATATTTCCCGAAGATCCAAAAGAAGCCAGAGCAGTCCAAAGAAAGGCTATTCGATTCTATTATAATGCGGAGCTCCAGACATTGTACAAGAAATCTTATGACGGAATCTTACTTCGCTATCTCTCTAACCGAGAAGCCCGGAAAGTACTTGAAGAAGCTCATGCTGGCATTTGCGGAGCACACTAACCAGGGTCGAAACTCTGAGATAGAATCCGAAGAATGGGATATTACTGGCCTAAAATGATGATAGAAGCGGTTAACTACGCCAAGAAGTGTAAAGCATGCCAAATACATGCATACTTTATACATCAAGCTCCAGAATATCTCCACCCAACGGCTACATTATGGCCATTTGAGAATGGGGAATGGACATTGTCGGGCCAATTTCTCTGCCATCAATGAGAGGGCACCGGTTCATTCTAGCTATAACAGATTATTTTTCTAAATGGACTGAAGTCATTTTCCTAACCGAGGTAAAGTCATCGGATGTGATCAAGATCATTAAACACCATGTCTTTGTCGCATTGGAGTGTCCAAGAGAATCATTCATGATAACGGGCCTCAGTTCGTGAGCCAAGTATTTTTCAGATTCTGCAATAAATACAGAATCGAAAATGTAGCTTCCTCGTCATATTCCCTGCATCCAATGGTCTAGCAGAAACTTTCAATAAAACCATAGTAAAACTCCTCAAAAAGTTCGTGTCGTCCAATCAAAGAGACTAGGATGAAAAGCTCGGAGAATATTTGTGGGCATACTGCACTACGGTCTGAACCCCCACCAACGCCACACCCTTTTCTTTAGTGTACGGATCAGAAGTGGTCCTACCTTTGGAAATTCAGATTCCATCATTGCGAGTCGCACTAACGACTAGGATGACGCAAGAAGAACGGTACCAGCAAAGACTCCAAGAATTAGAAGCCACGGATGAACAGAGCATTGAACTATATCAGGCGCAAACGAAGAACTTTTAACAAAAGGCCGATCATAACTAGTCAAAAACCTAAAGAAAGGTTCCAGCCAAAATGGTGTGGCCCTTTGTCATTGATACGGTTTACTCTAATGGTGCATATCGGTTTGCAAAACTTAATGGTGATAAGATCATGATGCCAATTAATGGCAAGTTTTTGAAGAAATATTATTCTTAGTGAGATTGTTCCACAGAACACCAGTTGTGATGTCACCTGGGTAGCTCAACACAAATGATGAATAAAAAGTTTATCTGTAATCGGAGATTCATTAATAAAAATTCACAGTTCCCTTGAGTCGCGAATCAAAATTTCTTTCCTCCTGACTTGCCAAGTTAAAAAATACCTCTAGCGAATCAAAATTTCTTTCCTCCAAAATTGCCAAGTTAAAAAAATACCTCTGGCGAATCAAAAACCGTTATACTGAAAGTCACTAGACAGTGCGAGTTTCAACCTGATCAGGGAAGTTAACGATTACTTCCATCCTGATTCGAGAAATTTTCTCATTCGCTCAATGTTAAAATTATTCATCAATCACTTCTGGTTATGCAAAAAAGAAAGAACCTCTTTATTCATTAACAAATCAAAGTTACAGAGAGTTCCCTAGCACTATACAATCAACAAGAATGAACATAAATCACTGACATGAGAAAAGGTAAAAGTTTGTTTCTGTAGCCTTCTCTTCTAACGTGGCTTAAAGGCAAAAAGTTTGCTTCTATAGCCTCCTCTTCCAGCGTGGCTTAAAGGCAAAAAGTTTGCTCCCGTAGCCTCCTCTTCTAGGATGGCGAATTTGCTTTTGTAGCTTCCTCTTCCAGAATGGCGAATTTACTTTTGTAGCCTCCCCTCCAAGAACGGCTTAAAGGTAAAAATTTTGCTCTTGCAGTCTTTTCCTGCCAACGGTTAGGGTCTCCGAGTTGGCTTGGTCAGTCACAATCAACCGTCACCAGTGACTTGATTAGTGCAAAACTGGGCATACCAAATGCATGTTCCCAAACATACAATGTGAGAGATTGCTAAAATTGAGTGCCGCCCTAACCATTTAGCATCCCAACCTTGTGGGATGCTAGGCAAGAAATAAAGCAATGCCACAGACTCGAAATCTTTTCTCTCATGGAAAATACATGAGACCTTCCAATACTCTAGAGGTATTGGAAGCAATTACGAGCCCATCGGGTCTGGGCCCTTATTAAGGAGAATGACTATGGTTATCTCCTGCAGCCAATTCAAACTCTAGTTAAAAAAAAAAAGAAGAAGAAGAGGGAGGATCATATTGATCAGAAGAAAAAGGAAAAAGTTTACCTTAATTAAGAAAAATGACTACGGTCATAAGAACCTTTTCGGCGGGATACCCCTCTGAATTGATGCAATCTAGAGGTCTTGTAACATGCCAATTCCCATCTATCACTTCGGCTGGAGAAAAGGAAAATACGGCTGCATGGATAAATCAACTACAAAAGAAAGAAAAAGAAGACAAGGAGGAAGAAACTTTTCTCATGTCAGAATGATCCTTCATAGAAGAGGTCATGCGTCTTATATAGACGGTCCCATGGTTATGATCTTCAGTTGGGAGAAGATAAGGCCAAATCTTCGGTTGGGATTCTCAATTCTAATCCCAACAAAATTTATTATTGTTACATGGGACGCTTAGAGTTTGCGAACAAAAGACCTCACCATTAATAAGAACATATGACGCTTGGGATTTCGTACTGGTTAATCAGATAAAGGGTTATGTCATGACTTACGGAAACCACTACAAATTCTTAAAGAATTTTTTTTATCTCGCGAATTTCCGGATGAAAGTTGCGAACTTGACGAAAGCTCATTAAGGTCGCGTACGCTTGACAAAGGAAAGGTCTTTCAAGGCTACTATAGAGTCGCGGTCTTGAAAAAAAAAAAGGCATGCCTGATACGCAAATATGACTTCAAAACACAAGATAGCAAGTTGGACACAAGTCTCTAAAGACAAACGCAAAGTAGCAATTCTGAAGTGCAAAATCATGTTTACTATACGAAAAACATGTCATGAAAAGTAAAAATTAGAGGAATTGTAAGAGAGATTACAAAAATTCGGACTAAAAAGAAAGGTTTTTTTTTATACAGTTCGATGATTTAAGAGGGCCGTTATCCTCTCTTCAGCATCACTAATTTCCTGCTGGATGATCTCATAAGCTTGGACAGTGGTTTGACGACACAATTCCTCTTCACTGGCGATAGTACTTTGTGCTGAAGCGGCCTCCAGTGTCTCTAGTTCGTTTTGTATTGCCTGAAGATCTTTAATCGCATTATCCCATTGTCTGGATAAGCTCGTAAGACTCTTCATTGACTTATCGCGTTCCTTAGGAATCTTAGCTAAGATAGCCTGGGCTTTAGCGATGGACTCCTGGGTCCTAATAATGGCTTGGTCATGATTCTTGACAACCGAAGCAGTAGTCTCTACTTGAAAGGCTAGAGATTGGCTATCTGATTGGCTCTTTTCAAAGGAAGCCCTGCAAGCATCAACTTTTTCTTTGAGCTCCTTCTCGAACCCAAGTTGTCCCTCCATCAGCTTCTGGAAGACAGCTTCAACTACTTCAGATTTGTTAGCACTTCGCGATTTTGACAAAGACTCAGCGTAGCCTTAGAATTAGCTATCATAAGCCTGTAAGGAGCAGCTTTTTCCTCCCCTCCAATGCTGATTATACCAGTCAAATTAAGATGAAGAACATTGGCAAGGGAAGCAAAAGAAGCCCCTTTTAGTATATTCTCAATACAACAATTTAGGAAGTGGAGAAAGGTTTCCACTGTTTCCTTCAGCAGATTAATTTCAAAAGGTATCAACCTCTACATGGGAAGAATTAGCAACAACTGGAGTTGGTGTATCATGAACTGTACTTTGCTGCAGAGAAGCAGTAGCATAAGTACTATAAACAACAACTTCCACACACTCAGCAGAAGCAATGGTTGCAACAACTGTAGTCAGAACAATATGGGTGGCTTTCCATTGAAGGAACCGCTACTTCAAAAGCATTAGCCGTGGAAACAGTGGTCTCAATCACCCCACGGGCTACTTCAGTAAAGACTTCCGTGATGGTGCTATCCTGCGAAGTATTGTCTATAATCATATGCTCCGAAAATGTAGTCGAAACAAGAGCTATTAAAAAGGAAGGAGTTGATGATTGAATGCTACAATATCGTTAAATAATGGCGGAATTTCAAAAAAAAAAGATGGGTAAAGTGTAAAAGTGAACCTGAAGGATGAACACTGGATTCTCCAGGTCTGTACACCTCGGCTCGAACGTCTTCACTCAAGTAGATATATTTGTCATGATCTGACGGAGGAGTACTAGAACCATGATCTCTACTGCTGACATTATCATCATCTCTCCAATCATCATGATCTGTTGGAAGAGACGCTACCTTGGGGGAATCTGATATGCGAACTTCCCCAATTATCTCCACCTCATCATCAACAACTTGATGAGTAACGGTCGCGAACCCCCTTGTGCAGTAGAAGAAGGGGTAGCCAGTTCATCATCAACAGCAACTTGATAAGTGAGGGATGCAGACTCTTCTTGTGCAGCAGCAAGCAGAGAAGCCACTTCATCACTAACAATAGTCTGGCGAGCCGGGAATGCAGAATCTTTTTGCGCAGGAAGAGCAGAAGAGGGAGGAGCAGTCACCAATGCAGAGTCATTATGGAAGACAGGCCCTTGACTTCGATGTTTCTTGGAAGAACGAAAAATTAGAGCCGAGTCATCTTCATCTTCCCCTGGTTCCTCTGCAACTGTTTCTAGAGCTAAACCAATTTCAGATGGTATGTCATGCGGAGTGGTAGGCAAGTCACTTAGACGCCTCAATCTCTTCCGTTTGTACAAAAGTTTCGTTGGAGGAGATTTCGGCTGAGGAGAAGCTTCCCTCGGCGTTGGAAGTGAAGAAATATCAAGTGAAACAGGTTGGGCAGATGGGATCACTGCGACATCACCTTCCTCCCCCTATTGGACTATTGGTTCCAAGTCTTCCGAATCACATTGGGCTCCGAAATCCTCCATTTCAGCCACCTTCGTACTGCCAGCCTCTTTTTGCTAAGCATACCACGCTCTAATATTTTTCAACCAAGTAAGATTGGTGTTAAAATTCTGAGGGGCGGAGTTAGCATCCGCATATCATTTGCAGAAATCAAAACTCATATACGAGTTTAGAGTCTTGAGTGGAAGATCGAATCTGGTTTGAGTACCACCCGCGATGAAGTGGAACCAACCCCGAACTCTTTCAAGCAAATTTTTGGCAAAACTTAATTCCTTGTTGAGATTACCAACATAAGGCTGATCATACCCGAGCTGCCGAGCAAAGCGACTCGGATAATAAGGCTCTATATAACAGTGGTTTCCCTAACGGAGAACCAAATGCCCTGGACGGATATTTATTAGCCACCAGAAGCATCCTGGAGACAAAGCGGTAAATTTGTCAACACCAGCAATGTACGCAAATTCTTCCCCATATCCAGCATTTGGAAAATAGGGAAAGCATTTGAACAACTCAAAATTCGCGTGATAGCGAAGAGTCTTGCGAATTGTAGCCATATAGCCCATTTCCACTGCGATCTCTCATAATGTTGTACTTTGGGAGCACTCAAATCAACCTGTGAATCAGCAGGACTCATTAGGGTGGGGCAGTGCAAGACCAACCATGCCATCAAATAAGTATAAGGAAGCTCCACGCGCGGATTGGGAGTCTTAGTAATCAACTCCCCTCTGCTGTTTTGCTCCTTCTTGACATTACAGAACTTATCTACTAGCTTCCTCAATCTGCTTTGAATATTGCACACCATCGCGGGCAATAAGCTGAGTCGCCGACCAAACGCGAGCAAGACGGCCAGGAATATCGCTCTGATGGGTATGGTATCCTATGAAGGAACCACACATTTCTTCAACCAAAGCATCAAATAACCTGCCAGAAAAGCTAGATCAGATAAAGGTTGAAGAGTTTGGTAGTGAAAGTTTTCAAAGGATGTTCCAGTTTTGAAAACATTCTCATCAGATTCAGCAACATAAGCATCTGTCCCAAAGTTGACAATCCTTTTCTCGGCCTCCTTTTTAGAGACCGGAGGGAGACAGGTAAAATTTGGTTTATTCTTTGAAAAATTTGGAAAAAGATACTGCAGCCACTTCTTTTGCTTTACACTGCGAGTGCTAGACATATGAGTACAAATGTGATAGTGGCAAAACAATTCCTAATAAGTGTCATAGACTATAGGGTCTTGAGTCTTCAACAAATGAAACTCTTTCTCGGTAGGGATATAATCTTCATATGGGATGTCTCCCATAAGTAGCCCTGAGATTTCATGCATCTCATGCAGGGCAAAACCTAATTCGCCACGGGGAGTGAAGACTATATAAGTATCAGGATTATACAATACCAACAAAGAAAAAAAATGGAATCGACTAGCAGGAATGTCGTGTTGAACCGCTCTAATGGCGCGGTAAATGGTTTGTATGCTGGAGCTGATATCTGAAAGCTCTCAGAAAGAAGTCAGTCAAGATTGTCCACTCCCCTTTCGAAGAACAATGAACCATTCAGGAGGATGGAACTCTAGGACCGAAAATTTCCCTTGCGCATTGACGAACCGGTACAGGAAAGTCTGGGCGACTATAGGTGTTTCACCTATAGGAAAATCCCATTTGAAAGACCTTGAAGATAATCCGCAAAAATGCTTTCCAGTACAACGAGGGAAAGCACCTTGTGCATTGAATGCTCCTAGCAAGACACATCTTGCAGTCTATTTAAATGCCTATCCATTTGTCTAGAAATGGAAAGAGAATGAAAAAATAGAAATGGGTAAGACCTCTCCATGTTGGGAAGAAACAAGTTACGACCGTTAACATGACGAAGCCATTTGTAATCTCCGTCGTCCAGACCATCGTCGGGTGCCGAGAAGTGATCACCAAATAAGAAGGTAGGCTTGTTCAACAAAGTTCGGTTGTCCCCTTCGAAAGAAGCAGTGGTCATCAGTTCTCGCAATATCGAGCAAGTAGGATTGAGAATTTTGCTTTCTCTTTCTTGACCACCGGAAGCGGTGAACTTGAAAAAGTTTGGCCGAACCTAAACTCCCACTCTCCGTCATAGCCACCTGAAAAACCAAAATAATGGTCTTTCGGCCAGGGGTTTAAAGCATAATCAACTGCAAAGAAAGTTTTGGGATCAAAACAACTATAAAAAGAATTGTCTTTTAATGTAAAGTAAGAGAATTACTTTCAACCAACTGCCAAACCATCATGGAACTAGAAGTGGTCCGAGGGTCCTGACGACTGCTTGCAGAAGCATCAGATGAGGAAGCTCTCTTCAGCATCTTTTGCAGACTAAAGAAATCTTTTGCGAGAAAAATCGGAGGTTAACTGAGGCCGTAGATGAAAAGTCTTGAAAGCCTTGAAGAGGAGCCTGGAGTTCAAATTTCTCAGAAAGAAGTTAGAAATGCCCTATTCCAGGAAATCGAGATTATTTAACAGATGATTTGACGACCGAGATCTTCGGATGGACGTGATCTGTGACCCGAATCTCGTGATTACCTTTTCATTTAATGTGGCTCAAAGAGCATCTCAATTCCTACGCCGTATAAAGTAACCGCCTTCCGGATTTTTCGCAACAAAAAAGAAAGTTCGCGACCCTAATATAGAGTCATATTCTCCCTTAAAAATGGAAGTTCGTGATCCTAATATAGAGTCGCATTCTCCTACAAAAGGAAAGTTCGCGACCCTAATATAGAGTCGCATTCTCCTCCAAAAGAAAGTTCGCGACCCTAATACAAAGTTGTATTCTCCTTCAAAAATGAAAATTCGCGACCCTAATATAGAGTCGTATTTTCCTTCAAGATTTGAAGATCGCGGCACTAATACAGAGTCGCATTTTCCTTCAAAAGCAGCAAGTTCACAGTGCTAATACAGAGTTGTATTCCTTTTGAAATGGGAGTTCAAAAAATTGAGACAGGATCATGCTGCCTTTAGTTGAAAG
Source organism: Dracaena cambodiana (assembly GCA_036321105.1). NCBI lineage: Eukaryota > Viridiplantae > Streptophyta > Magnoliopsida > Asparagales > Asparagaceae > Dracaena > Dracaena cambodiana. The sequence goes on along the minus strand of JAYEPQ010000013.1, from coordinate 7,998,179 downwards.
TTCTAATACAGAATTGCATTCTCGGAAACGTAGAAAGGTGAGATTCTAATACAGAATCTTGCTTCACATCAAAGAAGAATATTATATCCAAAGTATTCCAAAACACCTCCGAAGATCATAAGAGTTTTGAAAACTTTGGAGGGGGTTTTGTCGGCAAAAAATTCTGGAATCATCTGTCAAAACAAGGCAAATTCGCGAGTTCAGAGTTGAGGTCCGCAATTCAGCAGATCCGCGAATCTAAATCCAAAGTTCGCAACCTAGCTACGACAGAACGGATCCGCGAATCTAAAGTTTGAGATTCGCGATGCTATTCATAGTTTTCGGGGAGGGGTTCAATACAAAGTCACCCGAGCCGAACAAGAAAAGTTGCCACCTCGAATCGTGGAGCCAACTTCCGAACGAGTATGGCGACATTATTTAGATGGAGGTAACTACCTAACGAATATGACGGCACTTCTCGAGTAATGGAGCTAACGGTTGAACGAATAAAACGGGGACGTTACCTTGAAACTCCTATAAAAAGCGGGAAAACAGAAAAAGAAGGGATCGATTATCTTCTTCTAAAACCATCCTTTGTGACTAGAAGTTCAGAGCGTTTTTGTCAATTGAAAGAGTTTGTGCGGAGTGTCAACGGAGAGTAAAATCGTCCTCTACAGTTACCTCAGAACCCAGCTTTAAACAAAGAGGAATTTAATTTCTTCTTCATATTCTGTAAACGGGAAACCATTGAAATTGTAACCCTTTATTGAAATAGCTCAATAGAGAATCATTTACAATTTTATGGCGAACAGACATGCTCAAAACAAATATGCCAAACCTAAAATACTGGTAGACCTATACCAACACACTTCCACGTTTACACACATAGTTTTTCTAAACATGGAAGAGAGAAGATAATTTATTCGTTGGGATTTATATTGATAACTATAATCAGAGTTATAAGTTTGGAAAAAAAATGAAAAGAAAAGATGCTACTACTCTCAGTTCTTAATTGAAAGGACTAAAATTCCACTCTTCTTCTAAAGAATCTCCGACTTAAAGCATCCATTGTGTCTTGGTATACTCAAAGTACGTATCCAGCTACGGTGAATCCGCCTCTTCGTCCACCTGAAAATAAATAGTTTGGACATGCTAAAGTAGGATCATCCGATGTAACCTGGCAAAGGCATCAAAAAGAGGGAAAACATATATGTATGGAACGTATGTGAATTAACACGAAGCAACATTGTAAAACGAACAAGACAAGTATTATGAGCAAACACGTATCACAAATTTTCTAAAGAAAGTCGCGTATGCACCTATCGAGAGCAAAACATATACATCCATTTAATTATTGTCACTCTTTCAGAGTTGATTGGAACTATCTGGTACTTCTTTAAAATTTATTGGAAATATCTATTACTTCCTTAAAATTTGGAACTATCTAGCAAAAGAGGCCTTTTTTAAAGGAGTATTTTGTATATGCTCATGACCAGGACTCCAGACTCCTAGTGTTACCCTAGGACCATACTGCTAGTTACTCATTAATGCAATATGGATAAATGTAAGCTCCCAAACTCGAAGCCCTCAAGATGATTGTAACATCCCTGTTTTTCAACTGCTTCCCAAAACGGAGGACGCTATTTAAAATTGCATTGTATTACCCAACAGTTACAAGATCTTGGAATAAGCATAACTAGTGTTACAATCAGATTGATGAATAATACGTCTGAAACTAAAAAGATTTCATTCATACAAAAAATTAATTATATGAGATGGCACACTACTCTAAATACAAATACAAAAGAATTAAAGAGAAAAGCACTGTCCAGACAAAAAGAAATATAAACAAAGTATACAAAGTTTCTCTAGAAGGTATTCAACTGCTTACTGTCGCTCGGTCTAGTTAATGAAGTATAGGTTTTGAGTTGGGGTTGGTTTTTCTTCGTCTTCTAAGCCTGAATTCAAAATCCAGGAGATTAAACCCAGCAATTACACAAGAAAAAAATATGTGTACTATTACAGTACTAGGGATAAAATTATGCAGATAAATTGTGATAGTAGTAAACATGTCATGTGAATAATGAAAAATAGAATAAGTAAGACCGTGTATGTCATTTGTAAATAATAGGTAAATATTTTATAAAATGTCAAGTCTAGGTCATGTCCTTATTTGTATTTGAAATTAAATGATGGATAACATAGAATGCAATTTTCTATATTGTACAAGTGCTCGTACATATTCGGGATTCGACCTCAATATTCATGGTGTTGAACCATAACATGCCGCTAAGCATAACAATCCAATTCACTTACTGTGTTACAAACTATGTTACAATAATAAACATAGCACTCTTGGTATCAATTATTAATTGGTGATCCAGTAATCTTCCAGACCACTGCAGTAGAAGAATCCCAGTCTCAATTAAGAAGTTGGCCAATAAGTTCTTTATAATACTTATCCATCAGTTTGTGCCTTTAGAAATTAAGAAATGTATATATTATTAAGGACAATATTTTGCAAACGGAGTCTTTAGAAATTCTTAACTCGTGATAATTTTCAAATGTTATTAGTATTTTATGCAAATTATAAATAAATTAGATGTACATGATGTCCTGTAGGTATTATTATTATAATATTATAATAAATATTATTATAATATTATAATAAATTCCAAAGAATAGCTTAATAATAACTAGATTTATAACAAATAGATTATAATATTATAATAATTTATTTATTTTGTTCATGCAATAACAATATTTAGAAATGGCATAATATTTAGATTTATTATAATAATTTATTTATCTTTGTATTCTCTAATTATTTTTCAAAATTGTCGGAATGCCTTCTTAGTCCAAACTCAAGTCCTTGTACAATTATCATCTTAGTCCAAATTCAAGAAGCTTGTTTGTAAAATATTTTATTTTCTTTCTTTTTCTTTCTTTCTTTAGCCCAAATTCAAGAAGCCCAAATTCAAAAAGCTCAAACTTTTTTCTTTCCTTTTTCATTTTCTCTTTTTTCTTTTTCTTTTTCTTTTTCTTTCTTTTACTCTTCACATCTCTCTTCGTTGCAATCGAGGCCCAAAACATGGGTACAAACCTTTTTTTTCTGTTACTCTTCACTGCATAATACATTTTTCCCATGCAAAATGTACTATGCTGTGAAGCACATGCATGCAAAATAATTTACTTGTTATTAATTTTGCATGGGTGCAAAATTTTGCATGCAGTGAATCACATACCTAAATTATTTTTTTTCAAAACTAAGCAAATATCATAATATTTATATATATTAAAATTGACCAACTTATCTAGTTCAGTTCTTAATATTAGTTAATGGTCTCAAAATGTGAACCAATTATATTCACAAATAATTTACTTATGTATATAAATATATTTTCAATATCAATCAATAGTTCAAAATGTAAATCAAACATTTTTACAAAAAAAAATTACGTGCAAAAATATAAATTAAATAAAGAAACGAATGAAAAATATCAGTGTTACTTGTCTCGACTTGATCTCGAATCCTCGGTTGATTTATTTTTCTTTCTTTCTTTTTTTTCTCTCTTTTTTTTTTCCTTACTTTCTTTCTTCTTTTCTCTCTGGTGTTTGGTTTTTGGCCGAGACAGTGAGAAGAGGAGAGTGAGAAAGTGAGAAAAGAGGAAGGGAGAGAGAAAAACGAGGAAGAAAATTATTTTGTTTTTTTTTTTTCTTTGCCGCATTCACTTAACCTCAAGTGCCCACTTCTCCCCATGTTTGACACGTCACGAAACCTTATGCCACTAAAAATCCGGTGGACACAATGCAGTGCCGGGTACCGCATCTTTAATTTTTTTTTGTTTATTTATTTATTTATTAATAATTTAATAATTTCGGTTTCTTGTAACGTTCTCCGAATACTACGAAATTAATGTAAGGTATAGTGATCAACAAGAAGAGCGCTACAAAATTATCCATTTATCATTTTGATATCCAGAATAAATGAACCAAAATTCTGAAGTAATTAGAATGATAGTTTTAATATAGGTTAATCATAGTCAGACCCTTATAGTATGGGGATCTGTAACTTAATATCCCTGAATTTTGAAACTCTTAAAAAACTTCATGGACCGTTATCCTTATTAGTGAGCAGTTAGTTATTATCACTCTCCTTTTAAACTAAAATACACTCTTTTTCTCTAATTTATATTTTATCCTCACCCCTCTCTTTATACCAGCACACTTCCTCATGCCCTCTCTCCTTCCTTCCCTCTCTCTCTCTCTCTCTCCCCCCTCTCTCCCTCTCCTCCCTCTCTCTCACTCATGCCCCCACTCCTTCTCTTCATCCCGTCCCCCCTCTTCATCCCATCCCCCTCTTCTCCATCACCTTAAAGACACAAATAACATTAAGGTTTGAGTATGAAACTCTATTTTTTAGGATTTTTGTGCTTGATTTTCTTTATTAATGCTGCTCTTTAATTGTACAATATTTTTTTTTTCTTTAGTTTCAGATTTGATCGAGAATAGCGTCGAGTTTATCCTCTTCTTCATCATCACAAAAAATTCGATCTGTAGATCGAAAGATTGTGGAAGCAATATTGCCTCGACCACTTGAAATGGAGATTCCAAAGTGCAAATGTGGTGCCAAGATGAAAGTGAAGACCTCATGGACAACGAAAATTCTTATCGGCATTTTGGGTCATGCCTGTTCTGAACGTGCAATGGTTGGGTATGGCTCGACAAAGAAGGAGCACCCCCGTATGCGAAAGAGTCTCTGAGTATACTCATAGATATGTATGGAAGAGGTAATTTTGAGCCGAGCCGAACGTTAAAGACTTCAAACAAAACAGTTCACGAGACAAGCTTGTTAATTGGTGTATTGTTGGGTTTTCTTTGTTGTGTTGTCTTGTACTACTAGCCAAATGAAACTCTTATTGTGCGATGTAATAAAGTTTCTGCATTATCTATATTCAAATAATATTAGAACAAGTATTCTCCTTGAGCTAAAAGTTTGCAGATGTGTGGTAATAATGATAATATATTTACTACACAATAATGATAATATGTTTACTATACTGATAAGCTCCCAGATTACAAAATAAGTTATCCTTGATACTGTTTCTGCGCTTGGTGTGCAACAGTTGCAGCAGCATGAACAGCTGTTGCTGCAGCAGCTGTGCTTGCTGTTGCAGCTGCTGCTCAGCAAGCACAGCAGTAGCAGCTATTGCTGTTGTAGCTGATGCACACCAAGGACAAGTATCAATAGCAGATATTAGTAGCATAGTAGCAAATATTCAGTAGCACAATAGATATTAGTAGCACAACAAATGTCAGTAGCATAGCAACGGATATTCAATTTGTTTTCAAATAACAACAAAATGAACCAAAGACAGGAATCATTTGCAAATCAAAAATAAAATATCAATATGAGAGGTTCAAAATAGCATCCAATATTCCTTACATTAACCGTGCATTACATCATATATACATAACAACAACCACACATACATAACGACAACCAAAGTTCAAAAGTTATCAAGTAACCAAAAATACGTAGTGACAACAAAAGTTCACTACATTGACAACACACGCCAACTACATTACACAACACATTTCTACTCCAGTTTGTCCAAGTCAACATGCATGGAAAATCATAATGTCAGAAAAGTAAAATATAAATATCAACATGTAAGAAAATTAATTCATTACTTCTTTTTTCCTGTTAGTTAATAAAATCTTCCATCCCCACGTATTAATTCTTTTTCATGCCCTGCCTAGTGTTTTGACCTCTCTGCAATGACAATAGGAGATATGATTGACGTTTTTTAAAGGGGATAAGAAAAATAAATAAACAAAATAATTATTGTTGCTCTACTTACTCGGGCTACAAACCGTCCCGCATCTTGTGCTCCTCCAATTGGGACTCCACATCTAGGAGGAACGATCGTTGTTCTACCCAAATTCCTGCTAACTGTCCTTAATTTACCATACATGGAAGTCCATTGCCATGATATCAAGCAAACATATTCTCAATAATTTCCTTTAAGAAATTGAAAAGGTACCAGTCTTATATGTAGTATCTCTAGGAAATGCTGATTATGATAAAGGAATCATGAAACTGGAGAACTCCATTGCCACATGTCTAGAAAGCTTATTAATTATCTACATGGATACCTTAAACGTATCATACATTGCCAGTTATAAGTATAATTTTAGAATTGGATGTATCAAGCATGGACGGTTAACTCACATATCTAGTTATTCAGTCCTTTTCAAACGTGCACTTTAACATTTTTATCACATATTTTTCATACTTTCAATAAAAATACACATTAAATATGTCCTGCATATCATTTTAAGTTGTTTTTTTTTTTTTAACGCTCGGAGCTTACTCTAGTTTTTCAAGTTCACCGGTCACTAGTGAAGTGTCACAGCATTTGGTATTCTATATTCATATCACATTGTATCATGTAGTGTCCATATTCATGGTACCTAGCTTATTTATATCAAAATTTCATTTTGGAGAAGATAATTTTACAATATCACTTATATTCCTAATCCACTCTTTCAATAACAATCCAAAACACAATTCGCATATCAATCAGCATTCAAAATAAATCCTAATCCAACAAATAACCCAAAAATCAATTCCCTTAATATAAAACCTCAAAGTTCCTTCCTTTAGATGTTAGGATATAGGCAATCAACTGAAAGTTTTCAAATTTCAACAAAATTGAAACTTTTTAGTCAGTCAACTAACCAAAACCAAAAACCCAAAATTTGAATTACCTTCCCCATCTTATATTTGACCCTCCGCTTTTCGAGTTGGCGAGAACCAGGTTCACCAAAGCGTGGCTTGAATTCCTCGTTGGGGTGAAGGGAATGGGAGTTGAAGGGAGAAAATGGGGAGTTGGGTTATGAGAGCGGAGGTTGAAGTGGAGGGGTTTGAGATGGGAGATGGGTGCTGACTGTAATCGCCCTCAACTTGCCCTAGAGCGAGAAATCGAATCGCTCCACTCCAATTTCTCTTTCTCCGATTCATTGGGGCATTTTAGACTTTTCATGATATGTGCACGTCACGTGAACCGCTCACTAACGTCTAGTTCACGCCGTTAGGATATCCATGAGTTTTTTTTTAGAGTTTCAAACTTCAAGTGTATTAAACTAGAGGCTCTACACTATAGGGGGTATGATTGTAATTAATCCTTTTAATATTATTAAATTACTAAATTTGAGAGTGTTTTTGGGAGTCGTAAGAAAAATTTTTAAAAAAACCTAAATATTAAAAAACTAATAATCGCAAAAACCAAATATCATTTGGAATTACGAATTTTAAGTTACGTCAACCGAGTCAACCGAGTTTATTTCAGTATCCAAAATTAATTTCGGTAATCTTATTCAGTATTACTGGACTCAAAAAAAAAGAAACAAATAGTTTGAACTTTAGAATATTACAATAATCGATAATCCAATAAGCAAAATATATGATCAAGTTCACTGATGAATTCCCTCATATTCCAATTATTTTGTTTTTATATTCTAAAATTAACCTGGGATGTAGACTATATCAAGTCTCCATTTTATCCCAGATATCAAATCATGCCATAGAATATAAGAATAAAAATATTATAATTATTATTCATTGTTTCAGAGGCAAAACTAAAATGAATGCATTATCGCGACTTCTTATATATTTTATAGTTTATTTGGCTGCATAGTTAGGTTTTTTGCATTTAGTATAGATCATGAAAATACCTGGTACGATTAAAAAATTAAAGCAATAAAATAATAAATAATTATTGAATATTTAACAACTTATCATTAAATTTAAGCAAAATAAATAAATTCAAACTATAAAAATAATATTAATTTAAATAACATTAATCTATAATAAGTCAAATAATAGATGGAGGATGGATTTGATACTTGTTCTTCTCTTTTTGTTTTTGAATATTTATGTTTATATTTATATTGGATATAAATAAAAAGGGATAAGTTTTTTAAATAAAACAAAATTTAACTTTTAATCTTCTCTATTAACAAGTTTTGGAAATGAAATCAGATTAAAAGATTTTAAATGACAATATTAAGTCAAATAATAGTATTATTATCATTACATTAGTTAATAAGGTACATAATTTTAGAAAGAAAATATCTTATATTGTTAAGATTCAAAATAATTTCTCTCGATCTTTACCATAATTTCGGAGTATTGATACAGTGGAAGGGTCTTTTAATATGATATCAAAGCAATCCTGCTTCAAATCCTGCCGGATACACATTTTAATTGCGGGTTTTTAAAAAAAAATTATACGCTGCGTAAAAACTAGATTTCTGTCCAAAATGGACCTTCAACCTGCGGAGATACAAAATAATTTTCTTCAATCCTTACCATAACTTTAGTGTTAATATCGAAAAAGAAAAAAAAAATTGTCTCTAGTTCCTCTCATCTCCAAAGTCCCAATACTTGGGCATGCATAAAATCTAGAGTACACAATGCCATCTCATATTATGAATTTGTTCAACCACTAAGAGTTATTATGTTAAAAATTATAAGCACATTAAATCGGTGTACGCTTAAATTGCCACTTTGCGTTGTTCAACCTTGCATTGCACTGGTATCAAGTATTTTGGGTAGGTTATATAAACCAAAAAAGAATCATGCCGGATCGATCATTTTGATAGTCCTTCAACATTCATTTCTATCAAGTAATATCTCCTCATTTAAAGCTCTAGAATGCATATCTTTTCATATCACCTCCATCCATATTTTATTCGGTTTTCCTTTCGTTTTTTTAACTTGTCCTATATTGATAAACTTTCCTCGTCTAACTGGTGCATTTGTAGGCCTACGTGGTACATGACCAAACCATCGTAATCGGTTTTCTCGCATCTTCTCATCGATGGGAGTTACACCTACTTTAGTACAAATATCTTCATTTCTCACTTTATCTCTCCTAGTATTGCCACAGATTAGCAGAGCATGTGCATCTCTGCTACACTTATTTTCTGTAAATGACGTTTCTTTATAGCCCAATATTCTGTGTCATATAATAAAACTGGCCTAATAGCAGTCCTATAAAAAAGTTTCTTTAGTCTTAACAGAATATTACGGTCGCATAAAACTCCCGTTATCGTCCTCCATTTCAACCAGCCAACTTGTATCCTATGGTTAACATCATTATCGATCTCTCCATCATTCTGAATAATAGAACCCAAATACCTAAACTGACTGCTCATTTGTATCTCTTACCCATCCAATTTTACAGTATTATAGTTTATGATCCGTCGTTTATTAAATTTACACTCTATATACTCAGTTTTAGGCCTACTCAATTTAAAACTCTAGATTCTAATGTATACCTCCATAACTCTAGTTTGGCATTTACCCTTACTCTTGTCTCATCAACTAAAATAATATTATCAACAAATAGTATACAATAAAATATTTCATTCTGAATAGCTCTAGTAAGCTCATCCATCACTATAATAAATAAGAACGGGTTTAATACAGATTCTTAATGCAATCCAATTGTGATAGAAAAATTTCTTCTTAAATCAATATATATTCTAACATTGACCACTACTCCATCATACATGTCCTTAATTATATCGATATACTTGATGGGAACTCTTTTCTTCATCAATATTCACCAAAGTATCTCTCATAGTACTTTATCATAGACTTTCTCTAAGTTAATAAATATCATATGCAAGTCTCTATTTCTCTCTCGGAATCACTCTATAAGTTGACGAAGTAAATGAATAGCTTTTGTCGTCGATTGCCCCGACATAAATCCGAACTGGTTCTCTGATATTGTAACAGTTTGTAGCAATCTATATTCAATTACCCTTTTCCAAAACTTTATAGTGTGACACAAGAGTTTTATTTCTCGATAGTTAGAACAACTCTGAATATTACCCTTATTCTTATACAGAGGTATTAGGGTACTCTTCTTCTATTTATTTGGTATTTTCTTAATTTGTCAAATCTTGTTAGAAAGATCCGTCAGCCACCTTACACCAATCCCTCTTAAGTATCTTTATATCTCTATAGAAATCTTATCTGGACCAACAGCTTTTCTTGATTTCATCATTTTCAAAACCTCTTTTACTTCAGACTCTTTAATTTTGTGCATAAAACTACGATTCATACTCTCACATTAAATAGTAAGATTTCAGAAATCTTGAGTAAAACTACCATTATATAATCTATCAAAATAATCTTTCCATTTTTCTTTAATCTTTTCGTCTCGAACTAGAACCGTCTGATCATCATCTTTAATACACTTTATAGTACATAAGTCTCTAGACTTTCTCTCTTTTATTCAAGCAATTATATATATATATCCTTTTCTGCCTCTTTATTATCCAACTTCTCGTACACTTATTTATATAATTTAGTTTTTACATCCCAAACAGCTTTCTTAGCCTCTTTCTTCGCTAGTTTATACTTCTCAAAATTTATTCCATCATTATTATTATTATTTTTCAAGTCTCTATAAAGGTCTCACTTGATCTTAATAGTATTTTTTATCTATTTATTCCACCGTGATCTATCCTTATATGGTGCAGCCCCGCCCCTCGACTCCCTATCCTTTTAATGCAACTAGTCATTTTGTTTCATGTTACATTAGCATCATCATAGTATCTCCAATCTACTTTTTGTACTACTCTATCTACAAAAACATTTTGATTATTTTCTAATTATCACCACTTAATTTTAGGATCTAATTTATACTTAATTTTTCTAAGTCTCTTCCTAACCTGAATATCTAAAACTAAGAGTTTATATTTGATAACTACACTCTCATCTGACACTACCTTACAATCGATACAAGTAGTTATATCTACCCTCCTAGTTAAAAAAAATCTATTTGGCTTGCATTCGATCCACTTTTAAAAGTAATCAAGTGAGAAATTATCTTTTTAAACCAAGTATTTACTAAAATCAAATCATAAGACAAAACAAAATTTAGAATTGAATTACCTGCTTCATTTCTTTCTCCAAAACTAAATCATCCATGTATACTATCAAAACTATTACGACTAGTTCTTATGTGTCTATTGAGATCACCACCAATAAATAGTTTTTCTCTATCGGGTATTTCTTGTACTATCTCATCTAGATCCTCCCAAAATTGATGTTTACTGGATTCATCAAACCTACTTGTGGTGCATAGGCACTAATAATATTAAAAATCTCTCTATCTAAAATAAGTTTAACTAATAAAATTCTATCACTCTTCCTCCTAACCTCCACTACATCCCAAAGTAATTGTTTATCTATGTTCACACCTACCTCATTACGATTTCTATCTCTACCCGTATACCAAAGTTTATAACCCCAAAGCTCTATGATTTTAGTTTTCTCACCTACCCACTTAGTCTACGGCACGTACAAAATATTAATTCTCTTTCTAATCATAGTATCAACTAACTTTGCTAATCTATCTGTAAGGGAATCTATATTTCACAATACCAATCGAAATCTATGTTTATGTTTATGAGCTAACATCTTTGCCTCCATATGCTCATTAAGATGTGGGAACCCTTATACATTTGACACTATATCCGGACGCCGACGTGGCACGTTACTTTTGAGCGACGACCTAGCAACCCTCACATATTTTTCACTACATCCGGGCTCCGATGTAGTGCGCCGCTCAGTAAGGAATGTCCCAACGAAATTCATATTTTGGCTCATGTCATAATATGTGACAATATTTTACGCTGGCTGTCACCGGCATACCACAACCTTCCTCCTTTATCCTGACTTGGGACAGACAGTGAAACGATAAATTTTTAAGCACAGCACTGGCGGAGTTTCAATATATCATTAACGACATAATTCATAAGATAAACTTTTGGAGGACTAGCCGTGTCATTTCCAAATTAAGTCACTAGTTATGCCAATGCATAGAACAAATAGTCTTTCACACTGGAGAGGGTTAACCTAGCTAGATCAACATGGCATAAAGTAGTAAATCCTTCAAAAATACAGTACGTATTAAAATAATCAGCACTGGCCTTGCGCGCCGTTCTTAAAAAAAGGAAAAAAAAAAAAATCCCTAGAGGAGGCCTGCCTATATTTCCAGAATTAAACCCATTAACTCTCTTCAAGCGAAAGACAGAAGCTATCAAACAAGTTCAATATTTGCTTCGATTTCTTCAATGAGCCACACCAGGTTGGGATTACATTGCTTAGAGGCCCACATGCAGTCTCTCCAGCCGTTTCAAGTCTGGCGTGGCAATGCCCTTACCAGGTGGTCCTCATGCACGCGTCCCTGCAAGTAACAAAGCCATGCCTCCACTGTGGAGCTAGGATACAAACCTTGCTTTGGCCCAACACTATTGCATGAGGAACGGAGGAAGCACACCAAAAGAAAGGGACACTTGTTTTTTGTAACGTTCTTAATTAGTTCGTGAGGCACACCACAATCTCTCCATGTACATCCATTTCTCTCCCCTCTTTCACACTTCTCCCTTTATACATCCATTTTCTCCTCTTTCTCGCTCCTCTCTCTCTCTCTCTCTCTCTCTTCACATTCTTCTACCTCTCAACAATGGGTTCAGGGATCAAGATCTCCTACAATCAATCTAGAGACAACAGTAACGAAAGGCAAAGGATTCTATATTGGTTCCTGCTCGCTGCCAATTACGCGGCCCTCTTCATCGGATCCACCTCATCGTCCCTCCTCTCGAGGTTCTACTTCGTCCATGGAGGGTCCAGCAGGTGGGTCTCGACTTGGGTTCAATCTGCTGGGTTCCCACTGCTCCTGTTCCCTATCTGTCTCGCCTCTCGCAATGGCGGTCATCGTCCTTTCTCAAGCTTGACCCTCCGGCTTCTCATTTATGCCGTCATAATGGGGGTTTTCTTGGGCATCAACAACTTCTTCATCTCATGGGGAGTCTCTTTCCTCCCTGTTTCCACATCCTCGTTACTCCTTTCTTCTCAGCTCTCCTTCAACCTCATCCTCTCTGTCCTCCTCGTCAAACAAAAGATCACATTCACCAATCTTAATTGCGTCGTCCTCCTCACCATCAGCTCCACTGTCCTCGCCCTCGGATCAAGAAGCGACCGGCCAGATGGAGTCTCACACAAGCAATTCTCATTGGGGTTCTTAGCCACCCTCGCTGCTGCTCTAATGTTTGCGGTCTACCTCCCGATAATGGAGATAATTTACAGAGGGGTGAAGACCTACCAGTTGGTGATGGAGATGCAGTTCGCGATGGAGGCAGCGGCCACTGTGTTTGCAATGGTTGGAATGGTTGCTGACGGGGGGATTCGGGAGATGAGAAGGGAGGGGAGTTGGGAGTTCAATCTTGGGGAGGCCAAGTATTGGGCGACTATTGGGGGAACAGTGGTTTGCTGGCAGATGTGCTTCATGGGGACGTCCGGGATGATCTTCTTGACTTCTTCGCTCAACAGCGGGATCTGCATGACAACGTTGTTGGCAGTGAATGTCATGGGAGGGATAGTCGTGTTTGGTGACATGTTTGGAGGGCAAAAGGCAGTGTCGCTGGGATTGTGCATGTGGGGTTTCGCTTCTTATCTTTATGGAGAGTACAAGAGAAACAAGGACGAAGAAGATAATGAAATAGAGAGGGTTGAAGATGGGAACGAGAGTAGAGAAATAGGTAGGGAAAATGAAAATGAGATTGGAGAGACAGTTGGGGAGAATAGTGTCTGAGTAGTAGTTGGGGAGAATAGTGTTTGAGTGGTTTATAGCTTTCTTGGTGAAGAAACTGAAAAGAGCATGCATCAATTATTATTATAGACTGTTAAAGGAAATCGTAGAGTTTATGAGTGAGTCAAGGTTTAGGGTAGAGGAATGAGGTGAATTCATAGGTGGTGGACGATGGGGCTGTCGAATATCGATTAGCATGTTCCCATTTATATAGCAATAAACATTTCGTTTGGTGTTCTATGAAGGTTTAACATAATGATGGAATTGGACGGACCCCTTATATAATCACAATGGCTTTCAATAAGACATGAGCATGTACTAGTTTCGGTGTGTATTAAGACATATATAAGTCCCTCTGTGCTTAAATATTGTTGGTATTAAACTTAAATGAAAAAAGTTTAAACATATCTCATAATCCATAAAAACATGATAACTATTTCGGATATGGAAAGCAATCTTCAGTTGATTATCAATAGTCTTCAGACACCACATCATATAATAGTATAAAGATTTGCAAAACAATCGAGAGAAGAGAGATAGAGTTATCACTAAATCTTTATAGTCTCGGGTCGGGATAGAAGCCTATTGGATAAAAGCCCATTACAGGTAGTGGCCCATCCGGTTGTAGAATACCAAGCTCAAAAGTCAATCCGGGAGGCAAAAGAATTTGTGATGAAGTCACACACTTACCAAACTTTACTTATAAAAGCCATTGTAATAAGAAAAGTCGATCTTGCATATCCATATACATGAGAACAAGTCAAACTTGCCAAACTTTACTTATAAAAGTCATTGTATATATGGAAAAAGAATATTTTCTAGTATCGGCCATAACTCTACTACTAAAATGACTTACTCCTATAAATATTCTTCTACTATCCATGAGCAAGGGGGACGTCAGCCATTAGAAAGATTTGTATTATTCATAGAGAGAGGAATAGGCTTGTAATTTTACCTTTCTATAATCCTGTAAGAGCACTTGCCCAATAGCCATTTCCTCTGTGGACATAAGTTGAGATTCCTCTAATCAAACCTTGTCACCTATGCGTTTTTCTATTTTTCCTATTTCTCCTTTATTTTTCATTTTGTTTTGAGTTCACTCCAAGCAATCTAGATGCCCAAATTTTAGCAAAAATATTTGGTATCATCTTGCTTGTCATTTATGGTGAAAAACATATTCAAAAGGTACAAAAAAACTAGCAAAACCCATTATTTTCCTGACTGAGCTAGAGCATGAGGCGAAAGCTACCTTGGAATCCAATCTAGGTGCTCCAACGATCCAAGCCAAGTTGAAGGTGCTCGTCGACCATATAGCTGCTCTAGCCTTTCTCATCCAAGGAAACCAATAATCTCGGTGTGGCCAGTCTCATGATGAAGAGCCTCAAGCAACACAATAAGGAGATTGAAACCAGCCCTACACCACCTGATCTCCCAACCACGAAGATAGAAGTAGAAGTGAGATCAACACAGATGCGATGATCATGACGACTAGGCATCTTTCATCTGCCAGAGGAACATCAAGTTGGCTATCATGAGCCCTTCTGCAAAGAGACACTTCAACAAAAGTCTAAATACTAACTCTTTAACCTGGGAAAGATGTGTGACTGTTCGAGTGATCCCTATTATTATGTTGCTAACTTTTTGGTTGTCATGTATCTACAAGAAGTAATCGATGACATCCTATTATTATGTTGCTAACTTTTTGGTTGTCATGTATCTACAAGAAGTAATCGATGACATCATCTATCAAGCTTTCTCCATGACCTTAGAGAGAGATGCACAAGCGTGGTATCACAACTTCCTCTCCATTGATTGAGGAATTCGACTAGCTCAGGTAAGCATTTGTATAATAGTTCTCAGAGAGTAAGAATAAGAAAAAGACTGTTGCCTACATCCATAGTCTTGAACAAAAGCAGAGAAAGACTCTCAAAGATTTCCTAAGGTGATTCAATGAAGTTTGACATCAAATAGAGTTGCCCACCTAACATCATTCTAGCATGCTCATGAGCAGAATCTGGAACATACACCTGAGACTTTCTATTGAAAAATGCCAGCCACATTTATAGATGATCTTCTCGAGTACATTGACAAAAACATTGCTCTAAAAGAGTCCGATATGTTCTTCAAATATTTAGACTCTTTGATGGCCAAATAGCCTGCTGATTACAAAGGGAAGAAGTGTGCAAGTGGTGGTACACCACATAGACCAACAAGGAGGGCCCCAAGGATGATGGTCACTCAACCCTCAAAGCAAACTTCACCCCTCTTAACTCCTCTAGGACCCACGTCCTCAATCAAGCTCAGAAGGACAGTTACCACTTACAATATCCTCATCCTATAAAGATAC
This sequence comes from Dracaena cambodiana, assembly GCA_036321105.1. NCBI lineage: Eukaryota > Viridiplantae > Streptophyta > Magnoliopsida > Asparagales > Asparagaceae > Dracaena > Dracaena cambodiana. Next base: position 7,982,177 of record JAYEPQ010000013.1, on the reverse strand, counting down.
ATGTTGGCAAGCAAGACATCACTAGGATTATATGACTACCACAAAGATATCAGTTACATAACCACTGAATGTATCCAATCAAAGAAGGATATTGAGATCCTAATCCAGAGAGGTTATCTTAAGATGTTAGTATGGAAGGACTTAGTTAAGCGACAGATCCCTGATCGCCAAGACAAAGATGAGAGTGACCCCACTAGCCGACAACATTAAAAGCATCATCTTTAATATCATAGGAGGACCAGCTGTGGGAGGTAACTCTTACTCGGCTTAGAGAGAGTGAGCTAGGTAGGTCAATGCCACCGGCCATTATCTGAAGCATTTTAAATGATAGGATATATCATTTTCATCCCTACACCTTTAGAGAATTGAATTCCCACACGATGATACTTTCATCATGACCATCATTATTGGTAATTATGAAGTTTAGAGGATTCTGGTCGATACTGGGAGCCCCCACAATATCATCTTCCTTGATAAATTCAAGAAAATTGAAACAAATGAGAAAAATTTGTCTGGTCAGTTGGACCTTTGATAGGGTTCAATGGTACTACGACTCTCGCCATCGATTCGATTTTTCTCTATACCTCATTGGGAGAGTTACCAAGGCTAGTTGTCTTAAATATCGAGTATGTCATCATGGACATTAAATCATTGTACAATATAATTCCTGAAAGAACTTCTCTCAATGCCTTAGTAGCTATTGTCTCTACCGTTCACCAAGTGATGTAATTTCCTTCAAAGAACGATGCCTGGAAAATATTCAGTAACAGAAGACCTCACGTACTTGTTACATGGCGTCCACCAAAGAAGATGGAGTGAAGGCAATAACCAACAAGTGATGAGGGCAGCCAACATAAGCTGTGTGTAGAAGGCAGTGTGTAGCATTGAAGCCGTTACTTTAAGATATGAGTGTAACTCCCTACTCATTGTTGGATAGCTAGATCGTTCGATAACTTGTGATAATACGACTAACCTTAACAATTAGAATTTTCAAGTATAGTGAAATAAATAAAATACAACCATTCTCGGAGATATTGAATTCTTCAAAATAAACTAACTTTACTCAATTTAAAGTAGACATATCTCATAATTATTTCAAATAAAACTAAGCTCATAAAAATATCTAATCATGCTCCAAACACATCTAACCGGAATTGTCAATATTAAGATAAAAGAAATCAATAAAATAATTTGCAATAATCTATTGTTGTAATTCCGCTTACATTCCGAAGTACTCCATATCCTACTCAGTCTCTAGTAAATTTTCTATGTTTGGCTATGCATAAACTAGATAGTCAGTAAAGAGACCGATTAATAAATGAACCAAGTAAAGCATGTCATGTCAATAAATAACAATAAATGCAATGGATAGTCAATAAAATGTTAGTTAATAGCGAAGTCTATCTTTATTTAATTTCCATTAAACTCATTAATATTTTAATTATAGAATTTAGAATACAAATACAGATTAATGCTTTGAATGCATATCCTTATCTTTTATGATCTTTTTTAGGGTTTTTACTTTCAGCTATGATATTTAGAAATAAAAATAAATACGGAATTAACGCTCTAAACACATATGGTTACCTTTTAGTATCCTTTTTTTTTTAGTTCTTTTGTCTTTTAGTTATGGTATTGGAAATACAAGCAAGAACAAAATTAAGACTCTGAAGGCATCTCTGTTTAATCGAAAAAAAATGGTAACAATTATTTGATTGGAACCTATCCCTTCTGTCTCTAAGGAGGTCAATTTCTAAGAAGGTCAATTACATTCATACTGTCAACTCATACAAACTTGGCTTTTCCAATTATCTATGTGTTTGGTCATTTCTATTTATCTTTCATCTATAAATATCGATCAAGCCAATCACTATTTACCACAATTCAGTTTTGATTAACCGGTTTCAATAATAAAAACCATCTCTTAGTGTAATTTAAAATAATTAAATAAAATATAGGTTCATGCAATTAACTATAACTATCACCCATGATCCAATTCAGTTATCCTCAAATTAGTTAAACTTACGTTAACCTATAAAATAAAACAAACTTGACAATATATGCATGAAATTGTGCATAACAATACACTAGTCTTGTATCGAAGGCTAGTGTTTCTGGCATTGATGGCGGCTCGACTAGAGCATCGCCATATATAAATGCATGCTTCGATGGCCCATTGATGGAAGTAACACATCCATGGTGGCTATCGATGGCTAGATGAGAACAGGCTAAACCTGGACTATTCTGTAAGGCTATTTTCCACAATCCAATCCCATAAAGCAAAAATATCATTAATCATGCACAGTTAACTCTTTTGATAACTTTCAACTTTATTCTTGTTCAAGTTATCAACTTCATCTATTTCCAACAAAGTCATAATTAACAAGATAAAATAGTAAATCATATAAAATGAAGATAGCTACTAGCATGTTATAATAATGAGTTGATGACTCACTTTAATTGAGATGAATAGAATATAAGAAATACTAATGTCAAAAGATTCGAAGGCTAAAAATTTATTCTCAAGTAGATCTCCTTCTCCTTCTTCAGTTTCTCTCTAAACTTTTTGTTGGATTTGTCTCTCGTATCAGTTGAGTATCCAGATGTGATTAAAGATCACAAAGAGTACCAGTTGGATTTGGATTAGAAGACCAAAGTTCTAATTGGATTGGAGTACCAATTAGATTGTAATAGTATTATTCTAATAGGATTAGAATAGTAACACTATATATATATATATATATATATATATATATATATATATATATATATTTGTATGTAATATGAGAGAGATGAGCAATTAGCTGAGAGATATGATTCTATTATTATGAGAGATGCGAGAATTAGAGAGATACTTGGATCTCTTCTTGTAACCTATTTATCTCATAGTGGATATTTTTCTTGTTGCTCCCGTGGATGTAGGTAGAATTTAGTCGGTCGAACCACGTTAATTCTTGTATTCTTTTTATATTGTATTATTTTCTTCGTCTCTACGATCTCGATGGGGATTCGATCCCCAACAAGTAGTATCAGAGTTATAGTTATAGATTCGAAATCGAGATCACGAGATGGTGGATCTGATATCCAGTTGACAAGGAGATTGGCAGAGCCATCAAGGCAAAATACAATAAGAAGAATAAGAAAAAAAAGCCGCATACAACTGGTGATGTACACAATCGGAGGCTCTAGCAATGTGCACCAAAAGGAGTGGCTGATAACTGAGATAGATTCTGAGGCACAGATCGATGGCTATGCTTGATTGGAGAGTGAATCGAAGAATCAGTATCCGATTAAGCTGATCTAGGAGTCGAATCCTATATTTTTTCGCATTTCGGATGTAGTGGTGGATGCGAATTGGCAAAATCTACTGTTTAGAGAAGATTTTGTGCAGACTAGCAGTGATCGACGATGATCGAGGGATCGATATTGACCGAGATGGTCGATGGTTGGTTGATCGTACGATGATGAAGTACGGCGTGATACTTCATATTGATAGATATGGTTACTTCGTGACATAAATCACATGGTAATATATAATCATTTGTCTCGAGAGTTGGTCATAGTTTTTGGATCAAGATAGAGTACAGTGTATCGATCACTTTTTTGTGATGCACAATATTATAAGTGATTGTGGGTACTCAGGAGGTCCAGGTGTTTTGATCGAGGTGGAGTACGGTGTAGCGATTATGAGTGCTTGGTGAAGAGCGTGGTGTAGTAATCGTGAGTGTTCAAAGGAGTACGTTTTAGTGATCATGAGTGCTCGGAGGAGAACATGGTTTAGTAATCATGAGTGCTCAAGTATAGAGACGGTGATAACTATACAAGTTGTTTCCGGTCGATGGCGCATGGTGTTCGTGCGGTGGATATTTGCGAAGTGGATGGTGAGAACATCGGAGTTTCTCCAATATGCATGGCTCATCGAATACGAGTCAAGGTGGAGATTGTTGAGTTTGTGTCTCGTATCAGTTGAGTATCCAGATGTGATCAAGGATCACAAGGAGTCCAGTTGGACTTGGATTAGAAGACTAAAGTTCTAATTGAATTGAAATACTAATTAGATCTGGGGTTAGAAGACCAGAGTTCTAATTGGATTGAAACACCATTTAGATCTGGGGTTAGAAGACCAGAGTTCTAATTAGATTGGAACACCAATTAGATAGTGATAATACTATTCTAATAGGATTAGGATAGAAACACTATATATATATTATATATCTTGTATGTGATACGAGAGAGGTGAGTAATTGATGAGAGGGATACTTATATTATTATGAGAAATGTGAGAGATAGAAAGATACTTAGATCTCTTCTTGTAACAAATTTTTCTCATAATGGATATTTCTCTCATCAATTACTCACCTCTCTCGTATCACATACAAGAGATATTTATATTATTTCTATCATAATCTTATTAGAATAGTACTATCACTATCTAAATGATATTACAATCCAATTAAAATTCTGGTCTTCTAACCCCAGATCTAATTGGTGTTCCAATCCAATTAGAACTCTGATTTTCTAACCCAAGTCAACTGGACTCCTTCTGATCCTTGATCATATCTGCATACTCAACGGATGTGAGACACAAACCCAACAATTATTTCCTTCGTCTCTGTAATCTCGATGGGGGATTCGATCCCCAATAAGTGGTACCAGAGTTATGGTTATGGATCCAGAATCGAGATCGCGAGATGTTGAATTTGATGTCGAGTCGACAAGGAGGTTGGTGGAGACATCAAGGTAAAATACAATAAGAAAAACAAGAAAAAATAGTCGGATACAACCAGTGATGTGCACAACCATAGGTTATAGCAATGTGCACCAAAAGGAGTGCCTGATAACCGCGATGGATTCTGAGGCACAGATTGACGACTATGATTGATTGGAACGTGGATCGAAGAATCGGTGTCCGATTAAGGTGATCCAGGAGTCGAATCCTATGTTTTTAAGTATTCCAGATGCAGTGGTGGATGCGGATTGTGTAAAATCTACTATTTAGAGTAGATTTTGTGCAGACCAGTAGTGATCGACAATGATCAAGGGATCGATATTGACCGAGATGATCGATAGTTGGTTGATCGTACGATGATAAAGTATGATGTGGTACTTCATATTGATGGATACGGTTACTTTGTGACATGATAAAATACATGGTAATATATAATCATTTATTTCTTGAGTTGGTCATATTTTATGGATCAAGGTGGAGTACGATGTATCGATCAGTTTTGTGCTGTGCACAATATGATAAGTGATTGTGGGTACTCAGGAGGTCCATGTGTTTTGACCGAGGTGGATCATGGTGTAGCGATTATGAGCGCTTGGTGAAGAGCGTGGTGTAGTAATCGTGAGTGTTCAAGGGAGTACGGTTTAGTAATCATGAGTGCTCGGAGGAGAGCATGGTTTAGTGATCATGAGTGCTCAAGTATAGATGCGGTAATGATTATACAAGTTGTTCCTAATCGGTGGAGTATGGTGATCATGCGGTGGATGTCTGCGAAGTAGATAGCGAGAACAATATAGTTTCTCCAAGATGCATGGCTCATCGGATACGAGCCAAGGTGGAGATTGTTGGGTTTGTTTCTCGCATCCGTTGAGTATTCAGATGTGATCAAGGATCACAAAGAGTTCTACTATTTAGAGCAGATTTTGTACAGACCAGGAGTGATCGACGATGATCGAGGGATTGATATTGATTAAGATTATTGATGGTCGATGGTTGGTTGATCGTACGATGATGAAGTACGGCGTGATACTTCATGTTAATGGATACGGTTACTTCGTGACATGATAAAGCATATGGTAATATATAATCATCTGTCTCTAGAATTGGTTATAGTTTATGGATCAAAGTGGAGTACGATGTATCGATCATTTTTGTGCGATACACAATATGATAAGTGATTGTGGGTACTCAAGAGGTCCATGTGTTTTGACCGAGGTGGAGCATGGTGTAGCGATTATGAGTGCTTAGTGAAGAGCATGGTGTAGTAATTGTGAGAGTTCAAGGGAGTACGATTTAGTGATCATAAGTGCTTGGAGGAGAGCATGGTTTAGTGATCATGAGTACTCAAGTATAGATGCAGTAATGATTATACAAGTTGTTCCTAATCGGTGGACTATGGTAATCATGAGGTGGATGTCTGGAAAGTAGATAGCGAGAACAACGGAGTTTCTTCAAGATGCATGGCTCATCGGATACGAGTCAAGGTGGAGATTATTAGGTTTGTGTCTTGTATCTATTGAGTATCCATATGTGATCAAGGATCACAAAGAGTACCAGTTGGATTTAAGTTAGAAGACCAGAGTTCTAATTGAATTGGAACACCAATTAGATTATAATAGTGCTATTCTAATAGGATTATGATATGAACACTATATATATATCTCTTGTATGTGATATGAGAGCGATGAGCAATTGGCTGAGAGAAATATCCACTATGAGAAAAATATGTTATAAGAAGACATAAACCCAAGTCCAATTGGTACTCCTTATGATCCTTGATTATATTTGGATACTCAACGGATGCGAGACATAAACCCAACACCTCTCATAGTTTCACTATTTTATTTTTCTACATTTTGTAGAGAGAATGGTTGTGACTAAATATTCCCTACATGTAGAGAAAAGAAAATATCTAATTTTGATTTAGTTATCTAATTAAATGAAAGTTTCATTAGTTAATAAATTTTCTATTAAGGTCTTTGGAATATCTCAAGAGGTCGGAAACTAAATTTTAATTTGGCTTACAAACTAAATAAGGTATCTAAATAACTCGTTACTTAAAATTTTTATTTTATTTATAACTAATTATCTAACCTAGTGGTTTGGGCTTAGGCTACTTTCTAAAAGATTAGTGGCTCAAGTCATTATATCATCTCCTTAATCAATAAATTATTGTAATTCCTTTATGTATATTTTTTCTAAAAAACCTTTTTTAATAATTTTAAAAACTTTATTTTTATAATTTTAAAAAATCACCAACGGAAGTGGGTGTTACTTTCTATGCCCTTACATAAAATTTTGTCCTCAAAATTTCAACGACATTGTAAAAGAATAGGATTATACCTTTGTTGGCAAAAATTTTAAGAAAAAGGAAAAGAGAAGAAGAATTCATAATTGGCCAACACGTGGATCATCTATTATAGAGGGCAACATTTTTAAGAAAAAGGAGAAGAGAAGAAGAATTTATAATTGGCCAACACGTGGATCATCTATTATAGAGAGATTCACGTTGCAGAGCCAGGAAGGGTAAAATGCGATCCTCATAGAGAAATCCGCAAAAGACTAAAACGCGATCCTCATAGAGAGATTCGCTTCTCGAAACCAAGAAAGACTAAAACATGACCTTCATAAAATCGCATTTTATTCCTCAAGTTAGCCAAAACACGGATTTTTGTCTAGAGAAACTCACGATTTAAGTTGACAAAGGTGGGTCTCACAGGGTCGCGTTTCACTGAGAATGGGACTCAAATACAAGATTGCATTATGGCCCATAAAGACTCATAAAACCCAAAACGTTGGGCCAGTTAAGAAACTAAAACGCGAATAATCAATTAAAAAGAGATCAATGATCTTAGTTAATTTCTTAGCTCATAACTAGAGATAAATATAATTAACACGAACTCCAGAGGGTCGTATTTTTATTTTAAACCTTTAAAGGATAATAACTATCCTCGTTTTTGCCCAAATGCGGGTCTAATCGAACAAGACACGTTGCTGGGGACTCAAATGTGGATCATCTAATATAGAGAGATCCGCACCTAACTTTTCTAAGTTAATAAGTGCAACCCATACGCGAATTTAATCGAGAGGGTCGCATTCTACTTTAAAGTCTCGAGAATTGAAAATCATTTTCAATGACACTTAAAGTCTGAGCATGCCACGCAAGCCACCAGGAGCCAAAATGCGGATCTAAAGGGTGAGATCTGCATTTCAGTTATAAATCCAGAGAATTAAAGATATCAGTTACAAATCCAATTAATTTAATATAAATCTAACGGATTAAAATCAGAGAATTATTCGTTAATCAAAAAGGCTATTAATTGGACCGTTGCACGAATTCAAAGGTCTCCAAAACTTTATAAATAGTTAAAGACTGAGCTAAAAAAGGGGTTGGATACTTAGCTCTGGAGCAGTTGAATATACTCCATTTGAGCATTTATGCTAAAATCAAAAGTCCTTGCATCCAAGAGCTTTACGAAGGCTGCAAATTGAAGAACTTGTTCGGAGTGTCAACAGAGAGCAGGATCGTTCTCCACAGCTACTATAGAACTTGGCTTTAAACAAAGAAGAAATAAGATTTTCCTTATTTTCTGTTAATGGAAAATGATTCTAATTGTAATCTCTTTATTGAAAAGCTATTAATAAAAAGAAATTCAATTTTCATGGCGAACAGAAGATTGGTGACTCCGCTGGAGACACCTATCATCTACGATAATACAGTTGTTGTCCAATTCAAAAAAGTCCTGGTTGGCACCATGGTCGAGTCACTTGTCATTGAGTTTGATCAAAAGAAATACGAAGAATTTCTCTCCTCAGGCTCCATGAGCCCAAGATCCTTTCGGAAATGCTACAAGGTTTCAAACAGCTCAGCCTCCAAGAAGGCTCCAAAGATGATGGTCCTATCAAAAGACTCCTCAGACCAGTGCGGTCACAAAAGAGAGATTTCTTCTCCAGCAGCACAAGGCTTTGGTTCCCTCCCGCTGAAGACCCATATTGATCCTAAGGGAATGGGTCAGGATCCCTGTAATAACAAAGAGAAATGACCATTCTCCGATCTTCAAGCAGATGATTTTGAAAACAAGGTTTTTCTCACTCGTACTATGAGAAGAAACCTAAGAAGAAGTAAGGCTCGCGCTACTCATAGAGCCATGAAAGAAGAACCAACTGTTATGGAACCATCACGCAAAGCTCTAATTCGCGTATGGTGAACAAAGAGCGAAGTTGTGGTTCCCAACGAGAAGCTAGACAAATATGTAGATGGATTCATTTGCGTTTCTTACATGAAACGCCACTCACCCACCAAGTATATTTTTGACCACAAGTGCGGCTTTACATTCCCGTTTCATAGACTAAATACGGGTCCCACACTTGTGTTCTTGAAACAAAATGTGGACCTCAAGGCCGCCTCCCAAAAGATAAACGCATGTCACAAAACTCGCGTTCCTGAAGTTAGACGTGGATCTCAAATTCGCATTCCAACAAAAAAGTGCGGCCCTCTGACCTGTGCTTCTAAAAAAGAATTAGCCTTTAAGGCTCAAAAACCTTCAGTCTTGGTTTCGTCCAAAGCTCATCCTTCAGCCACCATGGCTAGAGTAAAGTTTACTCTTGGGATTTTTGAGGGAGTAGAAACTCCTATTCTGAAGATATTATTAGGAGGAGAAGTTGCCTCCGACACCAAGACAATGAGTTCTAATTTAGGAGACCTTGGAGAATTTCTCAACAAGAAAAGAGAAAAATCCCGAGAGTCTCGCTGTAGTTGTGAACAGTTGATCAACGCAGTGCTATCCCATTGCTGCTGCATTGTGACTTCTGCAAAGCTATTTGTCTTCAACAGACTGGTGCTGTCTCCAATTCATCCTTCAAAGACAAGGTGACGCACCGTTAAGCAAGAGTTTTTTGAACCAAAGTACCCTGAGGTATCATCTAATATGATACACTTCAAGGGGAAGAAAAAGAAAATGACGAGCCTTCTTCGAACAGATTCTTTAGACTTTGAGCATTCTTCAAGTTTGAAGAGTGTGTTTAGTAAAATGCGGGGTATTTTTCAAAATATCCGACTCAAGAAAGGAGTGACAATACCATTAGACTACATGAAGATGGCTGGAGTCTCCTCTAAAGAAGAAAAAATAGAAAACTCTATTGTAGCTAAGTCCCAGATTTCAGACTCATTCTTCGAGGAGTCTGCATTTGCACCATGACACAGGGAACTCCGGAAGAATTTATGAAGAGAATGGATGAACAAGACAAGATCATCCAATAACAGCAAGGTACCATAAATGAGATCAAGGACATGCTCTGACTCCTGATCGTCAAAAGGAATAAGAAAGATAAAGGAGAATTTTCTTCTAAAGGTTCCCGCAATCTGAAGAAAGATAAAGAGAAGGAAAAAGAAGATGAACCTCATACTCCTTTTGAAAACACTGATGGTGACTACAAGGATCATCACAAGGAAGAAGATAATCATTCTGAATATTCTCACCATCAATCTGGAAATTCAAAACATGAAGCTAATCCAAATGCCACCCTCATGGAAACCTTCTAGAATCAACTCAATGCTATTATGCATAGAAATAACTTGTAAGAGCTGGGGGTTGTGGGGCCGTATCCGATGGAATGGGAAAGTATACCTTTCCCAAAAAATTACAAGCTTTTTAAACTCAAATTTTTTGATAGTATAGGTTTACCCAATCAGCATCTTTACTACTTCAAATCGTAGACGAGTCATTTGACTAGGAATGACCCAATCATCACACGAGTTTTTGTTAGTATTCTCACATGTCTAGCATTTGAATAGTTCCAGAGATTGAAACTAGAAACCATTAACTCATGGAATGATATGGAAAAGACTTTCCTGATGAGGTTCTATGAAGATGGCATAGAGATCTCAATGCTAGCACTCCTTGCTACTAAGCAAAACAAAGGAGAGTCAGCTTGAGATTTCATTAAGAAATTCAGAAATGATTTTTTAGGGTGTCCGCATGGGATGCCCAAAAAGACTAGTGGAGATCTGTATACATAATCTCTCTACCAAAGTTCTTACTAGAATGGGGGCTGTAAAGTCCTCCAGTTGAAAAGATCTTTCATTTCAAGCTGAAGAAGGCTAAAAAAATCACACAAAGGTTTGAAGCTAAATAAGGAGAGAGACAAAGAAGAAACAATCCTGAAACACCTCAATTGTCTCGACCAAAAGCAAAAGAGACGATGACAGTAGATACTTCAAACCCAAGCAAGCCTCCTCCGAGGAATCCTCCTCAATCACGAGTTCCGCAAAAACAATATTCTTTCAAAGATGAGCATATCACCACCATTTTCAATCTGCTCCTAACAAAAAATATATTGAAGCTCTAGAGTCAAAGCGACCTAAAGAAACAAGAAAGGGTAATGATCCTAATTACTGTGTGTATCACATGATCATTAATCATCCTACCATGAATTGTTACATCCTAAAATATAAAATCCAGGCTCTGGCGGACACTAATGTCATCAAGCTGCGAGAAGATTAGAAGAAAGTAACAACAAATATGGTGACTTTTAAATTTGGAAAGGCTCCATACTAGATAGAATCGATTGTTCAAGATGGAGTTCAACCCATTCCTGAAGGCACAATGAGGGTTATAAACTTTGATCCCCATCAATAACAAAATAAAGGATTATCTCCTTTTCAAAACCCCTAAAGGGGAGATAATGTATGTGCATCCAGACCTCCTTGAAGATGAACAATGGAATTCAAGTTCATCTAAGAAGAAGTCAAAAGAAAAGACGTGCACTTCCAATATTGTCGCTGTAGTCCCTAAAAATGATGCTGGAGTTCATCTTCTTTCGGACTTAGAGGAGGAACTTAGAGAATCGTTGCCAGTCAATGAAAATCAACAGAAACATTCTAGAACTTGTTCAGGGAAAGTCTACTTGAAAAATTATGACCAAGTAGTTGAAGCTCAGCCTCCAGAGAAGAATGAGCAAAAAGAGCTTAGATTCGACAAAATTCTTAAAAATAAAGAAAAAGAGTCGGTGAAAAGTTCCAAGAAGTCTTTCCAATTTGATGTGTTGGCACAATTGACTATCATTCCTAAGGCTGTCTAAGCAAACCAGGGAAGCCTTAATAGAGGCTCTGTAAGACTCGGAGATATTTCTGGTCCAAATTCCAGAAATAACTGAAGAAGAAGAAGTCTGTGCAACATGCTATCTGACTTCAAATAAGATACCTTGCATAACTTTATTTTCAAAAGATATGCAAATGAAAAATAAAAAGTATCACTGGCCTCTGTACTACAAAGGCTACATAGGGTCAATTGAGATTGACCAAATTTAAGTCGACACTAGATCCGCTCTAAGTATAATGCCAAGGAAAGTGTTGAGGTATTTAGGAGTCCCAACAAGTAGACTGGTATCAACAAATACAAGTATTTTTGGGTTCAGTGCTAATGATAGTAAACCCTTGGGCAAAGTAAATTTGAAGTGCCAGATCGGTGACCTAAAGACAGAAGTCATATACTATGTGATAGATATTAACACGTTTTACAACCTTTTACTCGAAAGGCCATGGATTCACCTCAACCTCATTGTCCCTTCCACACTTCACTTATGTATGAAGTTTGTGGACAAAAAAGGAAATGTGAAGACCCTGGTGGCAAAAAAGTAACCCTTTAAAGGGGTTGAGAACTACTTTTTAGATGCGCTGCTATATCAAGACACATTTGAAGCAGCTGAATAACCTGACCCAAAGGAATCCGATAGCGGCAATGAGGTCGATACTGAATCAGGATCCAAAGATTCGAGAGCCGATGATGAAAATTGGAAAGTTGAACCCATTGTAATAAGCTTGGAAAGCCTTGATGTAAATGACATCGCCAATTCTGATGACGAGTGGGCAATTAATGAAGATATAGAGTTTGCTTACTCGTCGGGTGTTGATTCTGAATCCTCAAGTACTAGTACTGACGCGGTCAGTGATCAACTAAATAAAATATACTCCTTAGTATCATTCCAAGCACCCATCTGATCATCCTTTTGTATACAAAGTGATGATGATGGAGATGCGAGTGAAGCGATCTTTGAAGTCCCTCCTAAATATAAAGGTTAAAAACCTATATTGTTTGGAAAAGCAAACTATAACAATAAAGAAAAGTGCTTAGATTATGAGAAAGAACAGGAAAATCCTGAGTTCTTCCATTACGATAAGAATTCCCATAAAATGATGAAAAAGATGGGATATAGTCAAATCGAAGGCAAGGGATTGAATTTTGGAAAAGGAAAAAGAGTTATGCTTTGACCTTTTGTCCCAAAAGGAAAAATGTTAGATTATTATGATTAGACTGACAGGGGGTTGGGATATGTTATCACTCCTAAAAATCTTTCAGAGACAAATTCTGAAGAGTTTCGACAAACTCATTCATTTGAATCGTTATGCTGGGATTTAGATGTAAGCATTGTAGCCATTTTCGAGAAGTCACCATCAATATTGTCTCTACAGACCAAAAAGAAGAAGATGAAGAATTGCCACCGGTCGAGGATGATTCCTGGGCAAAGCACCTCAACATGAAGTGGGAAGTTCAATTCAAATAACGTGAGCCTGATAAAATGATCCAAATAAATATGGACAATAAAGTTAATCCTAAACTCATATTTATCAGTGAAAATTTATTTTCTGAAGAAAAGAAGTAATGATTTCTCTTATTCGAGAATACATTGATGTTTTTACCTAAAATTATAAAGACATGCTAGGACTTGACCCAAAAGTGGTGATGCACAAGTTGAATATTTGACCGGATGCGAAACCTGTCAATCAACAACAACGAAGGTTCCGTTCCGAGATAATGAAAGCCATTGAAGTTAAAATCAAAAGATTTATTGAATTAGGTTTCATTCGCGAAGAACAATATCCAGATTGGGTTACGAATATAATCTTTATGACTAAGAAGAACGAAAAAATTAGGGTCTGCATTGACTTCAGAGACTTAAACGAAGTATGTCCGAAAGATGAATTTCCTTTACCCATCACAGATGTCATGACCAATAACTCTTGCGACTATGAATGGATGTCGTTCATGGATGGATTTTCAGGGTACAATCAAATTAATATGTATCCTAACGACGAGAAACATATGTCTTTCAGAATGCCCCTAGGGTATATTGTTATACAGTTATACACTTCGGTTTGAAGAATACTGGCACCACATATCAATGCACCATAAACACGATATTCCAAGAACATCTCCAGAAGACAGTAGAGTGTTACGTGGATGACTTAGATATCAAAAGTAAAAGCAAAAATGATTATCTTCATGACTTGAGAATGGTGTTCGACCTCATGCGAAAGCACCAACTTAAAATGAACCTAACTAAATTTTTTCTGAGAGTTTACAATGGAAAGTTTCTTAGCTCTGTAGTAACTTCCCGAGGAATTTATCTTGATTCAGATAAGATCAAAGCAATTCAAAATATGTCATTACCCAGAAATCTTAAAGAATTAAGAGAACTGTTGGGAAGGTTTGCATACATTTGCAAGTTCATATCAAACTTGTCTGGAAGATATCAACATTCTACACAATTATTGAAGAAAAGAGTATCGTTCATCTGGGATGAAGCTTGTCAGAAAACTATCGAGAAGATTAAAGGATATCTCATGAAGCCGCCTGTTCTTATAGCCCCAGTAATAGGAGTAACTTTCCTATTATACGTGAGAGCCATGGACCATTATTTGGGAGCATTATTAGCCCAACAGAATGAGTTAGGACAAGAATAAGCTATCTACTATCCAAATAGAATGATGATTGGAGCATAACATCGATATAACCAAGTGGAGAATGAATGCATAGTTTTGGTGTTTGCAGTGTACAAAATACGACACTACCTTATAGGGCAAACAATCCATATTAATTGAGAGTTAATCCATTAAGAATATTAATGACCAAATCAGGATTGTTAAATTCAAGATTATCCAATTTGGATATTTTGCTATCAAAATACGATATGCATTTTATCCCATAAAAGTTAATTAAAGGTCAGGCTATAGCTGATTTCTTAGCTGAGCCCCAAATTCTAGCTTCTTCAAAGTTAAATGAAGACATTCCTAATGAAGTAATCGAAAGAGATACAGCTCTAAAAGGTGATACTCCACAAGAAACTGCTGAAGAAAATGCCACTATAGAGGAAGTTTGACAACTTTTCTTAGATGATACTTCTAGAATGGGAACCAAAGGAAAGGTGGTAGCAGAAGTGGGGGTCGTCTTTGTTTCCCCCATAATCATATTATCCCTAAAGCGTACTCTCTTATAGAGTCATGCTCCAATAATATCACCGAATACAATGCCTTTATGATTGACCTAAAAATAGCCAAACATTGGGGGGTGAAGTATTTAGAAGCATACGAAAATTTCCATCTTATTATTAACCAAGTCAAGGGAGAATACGAAGTCAAGAACGAAGATCTCCGATCTTATTATCAAGCATTCATGAAGATAGTTGATATTTTCAATGGCTTCTATATCAGTGATATGCCTTGCTATCAGAGTAGTTATGCGGACTCACTGGCTTCATTAGCTGCCACTTTAGTATTGCCTAAAGATGTTAAATAATGCATAATGTTGTGAAGCAAAGAGTTGTTTTGTCCAAAAAATGAACTCAAAATGGAGTTAACTTCAGATAAGAAACAAGAAATACATGAAGTCCGCCCTTGAAATTGATCTCGAACCAAGCGATTGGCAATTTTCTTATATATATTATGTTATTTATGGAATATTGCCAGAAGACCCCCAAAGAAGCTGTGGCAATTCGAAAAAAAAACTATTCGATTCTATTATAATGCTGAAGTTCGGATGTTATATAGAGAATTCTATGATGGAATTCTGTTTCATTACCTTTCTAATAAAGAAGTTCAGGAAGCACTGGAAGAAGCTCATAGCAGCATTTACGGAGCATATCAACCGGGGCCAAAACTCTGGAATAGACTCCGAAGAATGGGATACTATTCGCCCAAAATGATGATAGATGAAGTTGCTTACGCTAGAAAATGTAAAGTCTGTCAAATACAAGCAGATTTTATACATCAAGCACCATAATATCTTCATCCAACGGCTACATCATAGCCATTTGAATAGTGGAAATTGCACATTATTGGGACAATTTTGCTACCATCAACAAGAGGTCACCAGTTCATATTGGTTATAACTAACTGTATTTCAAAATGGTCTTAAGCTATTCCCCTAACTGAAGTGAAGACATCAGACGTGATCAAATTTATCAAATATCATGTCATATTCTGCTTTGGAGTGCTTAGGGAAATTATTCATGACAACGAACCTCAATTTGTGAGTCAGTCATTTTCTAGATTTTATAACAAATACAAAATTGAAAGTGTGGCCTCTTCTCCATATTGTCCTGCAGCCAATGGTTTAGCAGATGCATTCAACAAAATCGTTGTGAAGCTTTTTAAAAAGTTTGTTTCATACAACCAACGCGATTGAGACGAAAAGCTTGGAGAATGTCTTTGGGGCATATCGAACTACTATTAGGACACCCACGAATACTATGCCTTTTTCTTTGATGTATAGATCCGAAGCAGTACTTCCTTTGGAGATCCCAATTCTATCTATATGAGTTGCATTAGCAACCAAAATGACTTAAGAGAGAAGCATCAACAAAGGCTTCTAGAATTGGTAGCTCCTGATGACAAGCGCGTTGAAACTCAACAAAGCATTGAGCTTTATCAAGCACGAATCTCTAAAACCTTTAATAAAAATGTCAAGTAGAGAACTTTCAAGAAAGATGATCTGGTCCTTTCAGTAAGAAAACTGATTATAACTAATCAAAAATTTAAAGGGAAGTTTCAGTTAAAGGGGGAAGAACTTTTTGTCATTAACACAGTTCATTCAAATGGCACATACTGATTGGCAAAATTGAACGACGATAAAATAATAATTCCAATCAATGGAAAATTTCTAAAGAAATATTACTCTTAACAGAAAGCCAAGTTAGTTTTCGATAGAGGAGAAAGACCCCGAAACTTTTTAAAAGAAAAATAGATTGCGTATAAATAGCTTATGTAATAGTAAGAAGCAATCAAATCAAAGATTGAGTAGTTTGAGATACATATTTTCTTATATAACCCTCAATTACACTTCCGACTGGTACCATGAAAAAGAGAATACAGAATTATCAAATTATTTGATACACATACTTGAATTTTTCCTCAACAAAAGAAAAATTCAACACTATGACTTGGTCATTGGTCCGTTCAAATGCCCATGCATATGAAGGCTATAAAAAAATTAATAAATGTATCTAATTCTTGACACTATTATCTCCAAAACAGAACCAATTTGTCCACCAAACAAATGGAGCTCGCCTACAAAGAGAAAGGCCCATTACTAATAAGGCAAAGTTCTTTCCGAAAGACTTAATCTTACAACAGTGTAGTCAATAGTTTGCGGTCTGCTACTTCATCAACTTCCCCAACGAAGTACATCGAATGAAGATATACTAGCTTGTCTCAAACACGTAACTCTTCACACCAATAGGAGCACTAAATGAATCATACGTCTCTATAACTAAGGATAGAAAAATTTTTGTCATGTAAGCTCAAACAAAGTTTTCGACAATCCCACTATGCTGGGGGTAAAAGGCATGAACTGCCTAATGTCGTCAAGGCACTTGGAAGAGAACAAGTTTCTCGCCAACCCCACCATGCTGGGGGTAAAAAGTATGAATAGCTCTAACCTGCTAGGGTTTAGAGAAGAGGAAATTTTGACATTTAAGTCCAAATGAAATCCTTGGCAACTCATCATGTTGAGAGGAAAAGTAAGACTAGCTCAATGCAAACGGCGATTGGTAAAGATTAATCAAATTCATTTATAGCTTGGGGCTTGTTAAAAATCCTATGAACCTATCATATTAAGTTCTTACCGCTGATAGATCCTAAGTTCTTTTCTTCCAAAATTCGTATTCCAAAACTAAGAGAGTCTGAAACGCGAATTTCACAAAGTCACATTTTGTCACTTAAAGCGCGGATCCTTAAACTCAAAACGAAATTTTCATCCACTAAATTTTGTCAAGTTAAAAATTATCTCTAACAAATCAAATTCAATCCACCAAATTTGCTAAGTTAAAAATTATTTCTGGCAAAATAAAATCTCCTTTATCCAAATTTGCTAAGTTAAAAATTACCTCTAGTAAAAGAAAGTTCATTCCACCAAATTTACTATGTTAAAAATTACCTCTAATAAAACAAAATTTTCTTCCTACAAATTTGCCAAGTTAAAAATTTTCTCTGGCAAAACAAAATTTTCCATCCAAATTTGCTAAGTTATAAATTAACTCTGGTAAATGAAAGTTCATTCCACCAAATTTGCTAAGTTAAAAATTAACTCTGATAAAACAAAATTTCCTTCATCCAAATTTGCTGAGTTTAAAATTACCTCTAGTAAAACAAAATTTTCCTTTAAAATTTGCTAAGTTAAAAATTACCTCTAATAATTCGAAAAGCTATTATACTACAAGTCACTGAATAGCTAAAATCATAGTTTGTTCAGAAAAGTTAATGATTACTTCTATTATGTTCAAGAAAATTATTAATTCATTAAGCAATAATTACATCTGAATGAATGATAGCAAAAAACTCTTCATTCGAAAAATTTTTCATTCATATCATAAATTCGTTACAAGTGTTCCTTGACATCAAACAGTAAATGAAGATTGTTACAAACTACTGAGTTAAGAGAACCTTGATCTTTTTTCAATATCCCTTATCTCTAATAGGATGACTTCATAAGTTTGGACAAAAACTTGCTTTTGCAATTCTTTATCGCTGATAGTTAAGATTTGCCAATTCTGTACGCACAATTATGTTAATATCAATGCGCCAATGACTAGATTAGTTCAAAGTTGGGTGTACCAAATGCATGTTTTCAATTCACAATGTGTGGATCCACTGAAATTAGGAACTGTGAAGGGCACTTTGGAAGTTATAAAACTGCCTACAACCATTTATCATCCTCGCCTTATCTGTGAAGGAGTATGAAAGGCGAGAAGATAACAATGTCGCAGACCTGAAATCTTTTATCTCATGTAAAACACATGAGACTTTCTGGTTCTCCAAAAATACTGGAAAAAGTTGAGAACCAGATGGGTATAAGAATTGTTTTAGAAATTTTGGATAGTAATATCCTAAATCAGATCCAAAGTTTTGTCAAAAGACACAAATGGAAAGAAATCCGTGGGGGTTGATGGAATTTCAAAAAGGAAAATTACCATAGTTAAGAAAGATGATTACGGTTATGGGGATTTTTTCAATAAGATATTTCTACTTTAATGAACAAGGTAGCAGACCAGTTACAGATTTACCAACATTTGCAAGAGGTGTACCATCTGGAAGTCTTGTTAAATGCCACCCGCAGTCCACTTGTCAATAAAGAAAAGAATAAGGAACAAAGTTTGGGCAAATCCAAAATGCGAAGCACTGACCCGTGTCTCTAGCAACAAAGCTATTGATGTGATATTTACTGCAAGCGCACAGTATCGGTGTAGCGCTGTACAGGTCGACCCACAAGGATCTAAGGTGTTTTTGCGTTCTGTACTCTTTGTTTAGTCTAACGTACTAACTATGAGTTTCAAGATTGGATTTGTTACTATCTAAATAGCCTAGGATCTAGATCCACTAATTTCCAACCATGTTCTTACTTCTATTATCTTCTTCCATCATAAAAATTTGATCTTTTTAGTTTAATATTTATTTAAAATGCTCTAAACATGAGCTATCAAGTGGTGTGCAAGTATAACTCATCAAAGATACTACTTTTCATAAAAACAAAGTAAATCTTTAGATAATTTAATGAAAAAGATAAAATCAACAACCCCAAACCCTAACTAAGCATAGGCTATCAAGAAAGCTAATTCAAGTATAACCTATCAAAATTTTAATCTTCGAGTTCTTGTATTTTAATCTTTTTTATAGAAAAATCATGTCTTTATTTATTTTATTTAAGAAGAAAAATATTAGAAAGCAATTACATGGTGGATGCTAACTTCATCTACATCCTAAAGCTAAACTAATTAGCTACTCATATTTTTAATAAGAAAAATCAAATTTTTATTCATGACTATGGTTAACCCTAATCTAGAAAGCTGTAAAATCTAAACTAGAAAGCGATTAACTCTAACAAGAAAGTAAGTAAAGATCTCAAAACAATGGCTTACTTCTAGAGCACGGTGTTGTGGCCGCCACCCTTCAGCAAAACTCTAATTTTATTAATGAGAAAACGAGTACAAAATTTTAGCATTCTCTCTAGAATACAAGGATACGGTTAATATATAGGCTTCAGAAAACCAAACCTAATTATAATACAATTATGAAACCACAAAACTATAACGAAGCTACGGGAGAAAACACGAATGGTGGGGCCCATATTAGGCCGTAATTTAGCTGAAATTACCGCTAATTAGCGGCTCAAATAATGAATTAATTTATTAATTTTCTTTCCCTCAAGTATTGTCTCATTTTGAGTTTATTTTGATGACTGTATTGCACTTTGAATCTCTGCAGCATCGTGGTCTCGTAATCTTGCCCACTTTAGAAACTTTTCGGATTTTGATTTCCTACTCAAACTCTGATTTCATACTATCTCCTTGTATGAATCAGATTACCTGAAAAAGACACTAAAAATACCCGAGTAGTATTTATTTATATACAAAAATAGATAAAGTATGGGAGAAAAAAAATACAACATATGATACTCATTAGCTATGAAAGTTGAATGATATAAAAGCTTGCTAACTTACAATAAGATGAAAGTATTTCATGCACCATGGCCAAGGAAGGGCCAGGAACAGTATGAGAATCTTGAAAGCTGCCAACAACTTGATTAAAGAATGAAGATTTTTTCACCATTCTTTATCAGAAAAGCCTAAAGGTAAAAGAAGGAGAAATTTAAAAAGAGTTTTGAGACGAGGAAAACTCAAGAGTTTGGAATGTTTTTAGAATGAAGAAAACTTGGCAACTTATACAGAGAATTTGACAGCTGAGATCTTCGGTCTTAATGAACGAGATTTTTGGCTAGGATCTTCAATCCAAATCTTGTGAAGATTTTCATTATTAATCAGTGCATAGGACGCTTCGATCGCTGCATTAGAAGAAATTTCCCAGAGAATTTGACGGCCGAGATCTTTGGCCCAAATCTCATAAATCTCATAAAAATCTTTCTATTAATGAGTGCATGGGACGCTTCGATCTCTATGCCAGAAAAGACAGCGAAAGCGGCGATACTCCATATACGCCACATAAGATGTAGACCTGCATTCCTGAGACAGGGTTGCATTTTTTTCTTCTCAAGAGCAGACTCGTGTTCTTAACTACAAGGTCATGTTTATAATTATCAAAATATCCAAAGTATTTCAAAACACTTTCAAAGTTATAGAATTTTGAAAACTTGCAGGGGCTTAGTTGGCAAAATTTTTAAGAAAAAGGAGAAGAGAAGAAGAATTCATAATTGGCTAGCACGTGGATCATCTGTCATAGAGAGATTCACGTTGCGGAGCCAGGAAAGGCTAAAATGTGATCCTTATAGAGACCTGCGAAAAACTAAAACGAGATCCTCATAGATAGATCCGCGTCTCAAAACCAAGAAAGGCTAAAATGCGACCCTCACAAAGTCATGTTTTATTCCTCAAATTAGCCAAAATGCGGATCTTCATCTAAAGAGACTAGCGATTTAAGCTGACAAAGGTGGGCCCTATAGGGTCGCATTTCACTGATAATCAGACTCAAATGCAAGATTGTATTATAGTCCACAAAAACTCCTAAAACCCAAAATGCAGGTCCAATTAATGAACTAAAATGCAGATCATCAATTAAAAAGAGATCCGGAATTTTAGTTAATTTCTGAGCTCATGACTAGAGTTAAAAATAATTAACACGAACTCCAAAGTGTCGTATTTTCATTCTAAACTCTTAATGGATAAAAACTATTCTCGTTTACACCCAAATGCACGTCTAATCAAACAAGATATGTTGTTCGAGACACAAACGCTAATCATCTAATATATAGAGATCCACGCCTAACTTTTCTAAGTTAATAAGTGAAACCCATACGCGAATTTAATCCAGAGGGTTGCGATTCTGCTTTAAAGCTCGAGAAGTAAAAATCATCTTCAATGACAATCAAACGCGAGCCTGAGCATGCCACACGAGCCATCATGAGTCAAAATACGGATTTAAAGGCTGAGATTTGCATTGCAATTACAAATCCAGAGGATTAAAGATATCAGTTACAAATCTTGGAGATTTAATACAAATTCAATAGATTAAAGACAGAGAATTAATCCTCAATCAAGGAGGCCATTAATTGGACAGTTATACCAATTGAAAGGTCTTCAAATCTCTATAAATATCCGAAGGTTGCGCTAACAAAGGGATTGGATACTTGGTTCTGGAGTAGTTGAATATACTCTATTTGAACATTTGTGCTAAAATCAAAAGCCCTTGCGTCCAAGAGTTTTACAAAGGCTTCCAACTGAATAACTTGTTCTGAGTGTCAATGGAGAGAGAGATCATCCCCACGGCTACTACAGAACCCAACTTTAATCAATGAGGAAATCAGATTTTCCTTATCTTCCGTAAACGAGAAACCATTCTAATTATAATCTCTTTATTGAAAAGTTGTCAATAAAACGAAATTCAATTTTCATGGTGAACAACCTTCATAGATGAAGAGATTAGGAAAGTGCTATCTCCTTCTCATTCCCAAGTAGCTTCTTTTGTAGATCATCGGTTCTTCGAAATTAAAACTAATGGTATCACCCTATTCTTCAAATAGGAAAGATCTGGTTCGATCACAAGCTCCAAATGATTCAATATATGAGTCTCATCACGAATATACCTCTTCACTTATGGTACACTGAATAAATCATGGCCTCCCTATAAGGATGGTGATTGTACTAAGCGATAAGATACCATGTCTACTTGCTCTAAAAGCTCAAATAACTAATAAATCATGGTTTCTATTTTCCACAGTTGTTGAAGTGGATAGCGCTATGCAACGAGAAAATATTCATAAATGCCTGTTCTCTTACTCAGAACTGAAACAATCAATGATGAATATTTCCACTTCTTACTTCAAACCTGTACTGCTTTAAATATTGTCAAATCAAGTTGACTTTATCCACTATCTGAGTGATCATCTCTATCTCGAGTAGCTTCTTACATCCAATGTCATCCAAATAGATGGGTGATCTACACTTCTTCCCATAAAGAGCCTCAAATGGTGCCATCTTGATATTTAATTGATAACTTTTGTAGGCAAACTCCATGAGATGTACATGGTCTTCCCATGAACCACTAAAATTAAGCATACAAGCCTCAACACATCCTCTAATATTTAAATAGTCCTTTTCGATTGACCGTCATTTTATAGATGATAGGCACTATTGAACTCTAGTTTCTTCCCAACCTGTCCTATACGTTCTTCCAAAAATGAGACTTGAATAGGGTATCTGGATCTAACAAGATGCTAACTACGACAACATGCAAGCTCACCAGCTCATGCATGTACTTCATTGTCAAAACTTCAATAGATTTTTCCATGCAAAATGGAATGAAATGAGCTGTCTTGGTGAGAAGATCTATAATCACTTAGGACTACATGGCAATTCTATGACAAAATCTATAGTAACTTTCCTCTGCTTCTACTCAGGTATAGATAACAGTTGAAGCGGTCTATGTGTCTTTATTATTTAGTCTTCACTTGTTGACATGCTAAATATTTGGACATGAATTTAGCAATCTCCCACTTCATCTAATGGCACGTAAAGTATCACTCTAAATTTTGATACATATTTGTTCGATAGTAATGATAAACTGGACAACGAGCCTTTGTAAGTACTTCCTACCTAACCTTTACTTTAGGCATGCAAAATCTACTGCCAAGGCGAAGTGATACATCTACATTAATTATACGAATTTGTTCTTTGTCTTGGCTCTACTTGACTCCTGAGTTTTTGTAATTTAGGATCATCCTCCTATGATACTTTTATCCTCTTGATGAATTAAGGAAAATGTTGCAAAGTCAATCAATTGAGTCATAGTGCCAGGTAAAACAACTTCCAAATCTAACTATTTGATCTCTTCTCCTTCTATTGGGTAAGAAATATCTCTATTGGCTTTTTGCTCAACACATCAAAAACTATATTGATCATATCAGGATAATATTGCAAAGCATTGTCATAATCGGTCATCTCTCTGCCTCATGTTGAGCTCCTTCTATGTGAAAGCATACTTCAAACTCTTGTTATCTATATAGATCTCCATTCTGCTGTCTAACAACTAGTGCCTCCAAATGTTCAAGGCTAAGATCACTATTCCAAGTTCCAAGTCATGAGTAATGCAGTTCTTCTCATGAGGCTTCAACTATTATGATGTATAAACAATCATCTGATCATTCTACAACAAACACAATCCAATATTTTGCCAGATGCACCACTATAGATGACCATCCCACTATATCTATCTAGTACTGGCAAAATTAATAATGTAGCAAGTAAGCCTGCGCTCCAAATTTTAAAAAGTTCTATCACAATTCTCTATCTATACATAGTTCTCTCTATTCCTCATTACCTTAATAACAAGGTGCTATAATCTTAGAGAAATAAAGCACGAACCTCCGGCAATATCTAACTAATTCAAAGAAACTCAACAATTCTATCACAGACGTTAGAGTATACCAATCTTTCACTGCTTTGACCTTACCAGGATCAAATAAAATTTCATCTTCTGAGATAATATGTTCCAACAGGAAATACATTTTAACCAAAACTTACACTTGCTAAGCTTCCCATTAACATTCCCCCTTCTCAAGGTCATTAAGATTATTTTTAAGTACTTAGCATGGTCTTCGTTATTAATAGAATACACCAAGATGTCATCAGTGACGACTACCACAAATTTATCCAATAATGGGGCAAAAACTCTATGCATCAAGTCCATGAAAATAGATACAGATAGGAACAATGAGCATTGCTTTCAAGATACCAAATTAATCAAACAAATCATCAATCCTTGGCAATAGATATCAATTTATGAATTTGACTCGATTCAATCCTTGATAATAAATACACAACCTCGTGCCTTTATCCTTCTTCCCTATCAGAAGCATCGGTGCATCCTAAGGTGAAGTAATCAGTCAGATGAAATGATGAGCCTCTAACTCCTGCAATAGATCATTTACTTCTTCAACTTCTGTGGGACCCATCAAATATGGTGCCTTAGAGATAGGAACAATGCCTGGAATGATATCATTGGAAAATCCCATGGCCCTATCTAGAAATAATTCATAAAAATCTTCTAAGATATTCAAAATTTCTAACATCACTGAAATCTCTATTGGAAATATGTCCATAACTGCTAGTCCAACTTTTGCAGGACGAGCTCTAAGTTCTGTTAGCTTAGTATGACTGTGGCTTCCAACAAACTCAAAGATTGGATGATCTGGTATCCTGAAAGCAATGCTCATCTTCTGATAATCTATCATAACATGAAAAGTGCTAAATCAATATGTTCTTAATATCATATCAAATCCATGAGTTAGTAATTAGGAGTTTGGCATAAAACTCTCTTTTGTAAACCACTACTACCTAACACAACTTACAATTCTATTAGATATAATATTCTCATTCCCCATGCTAATATTCTAATTAGTATTTAGGCTTTCACAGGGTATATTTTTTCTTGTTTCAGAAGTAGATGATATGAAACAATAAGATGCTCCAAAATCAAATAAGATTAATACAAGTATATGATAAACTAGAACCATAACTGTCACCATATTATCTAAGTTCTCTCTTTGCTTTGTTGCCGGTTTAAATGCCTATCTATGTCCACATTCAATTCACTTGTTCTTTTGAGCCTAATCGAACAATATACTCTCAGGTATAAGTGGTTGGCTGCCCTGATTATGATCTGATTTCTCTACTACTACTATAGTTATTGCTTTGGGGATGTGATGCAGATCACATAGGTTTTCCTTGTGAATAGTCCATTGCCATATACTCTCTCAATCCATAATTCAAACATAGATTATTGGTATATCTATACTATATGCTCAATCTTATGATGGATATGACACATAGGCTTCAACTACTGATACACAACTGGATGTTTCTTCATGCTCTTAGATGAAGTCCCTCCTAAAATCTATTGACTAACCTCTTGGATGTTAAAGCTTTCACCCTCTTCTCCTTAGTAATCACTCACTCAATGCTCTGAGCTGCATTAATAGCCTATACTTAGGTGTCAAGCATAAGAGTTGTCATAGATTTTTTGAATTTAAGCCTCAAACCTTATTGAAAGCAATTAATGTGGAATGAGCTTGGTATTAAGGCAATAGCCTCAGAGAGAGAAAAAAAAAAGTATGATTTGAGTAATCGGGTACTTTGCGCCTAAATAAGCATAAATATTCGCATGAAAGGTAAAATATTTTTAAAAAAATTGTTATGAGAGAGAAGATAAATCATGAGTTAGAGTTGAAATCCAAGGCCAAAGTAGAATATCACACGTGCACGTAGATGTATAGGAGCCAATGAATTATTTATTAGCGGATATTGAAAAAATAGGATTTAAATTTTTTATTAAAATAATAAGTGTATTTGATATGACGCTTGACTTGAAAATTTATAATTTAAATGTGTTCTTGAGTTTGTATATTAGTGAGATTAATTGAAGAAAATATCATTAAAAATGATTTTTCTTTCTTTAGTATAAAATTTTTATTTTTATTGATTTTCGGTTATCCTTATTTTTCTTTTCTTTATTTCTTAATCTATTTTCTTCACAAATTTTGTGGGTATAATCACTGCAAACCCTCACGAGACACAACTCGTCCACTAGGATAACTTAGGGATTTAAAGGTTTATTGCACGTGCTAAGTGAAATCGCAATTCCTGTGAAAGTGAGTTTGGATTTTTCTTTTTAAATTTAGGTTTTGCTCAAGAACTAGCAAAAGATAGGTGTGGGGTGTGATTAGTATCATATTTTGTATTTTCCTCTCATATTTTATCTATTTTTGTATAAAAATAATTGCTACTTGTGTATATTTAGTATGTTTTTATAGGTAACAAAGGATTCGAAAGGAAGAGAAGAAGAAGACGCAAATTTGTCAAAACTACGAGCAAAAAGAGTCAATTTTGGTGAAAACAAAAACTCAAGTGTAGTAGTAGTAATTTCAAGAGTATTTTCAGCCAAGAAAAATCTTGAACTGGAAAAATTCATGTAGGAAAATATTGTAGAGCTCAAAATTATTTTCGAAACAAGTCTAAGAATAGATCAATTCGAGTTCGGATGCAGACGTTATGGCCATTTTACTAAAGCACTGTAAAGTGAAAAATCCGATCCAGCGGGCTACGGGTCTGCTGAATTTAATTTCCGATTTTGGACCCGAAAATTAATATTTTATGCCATCTAATCTCAGCCATTAGTTTCCAATACCTATGGATTGGATTAAAATTATATATCTTGAGATTAGTTTATTTTGGATTAGAATTATATTTATTGTATTGAGTTTGAGTTGGAGTAAGATTGTGTTTGGATTATAAATACCCCATGAATCCTTGTAAATTGAGACAGCTTTTTAGATATTATTTTGTACTCTTTTTAATTAATAAATATTAGAATTTTTCCGAAGAGGTGACGGCCGCCATACCAAGCTCCTGAGGTATTCTTTACTGTTCATCAATTGTTCTTAAGTAATTTTTTTTAATTGCTTTCTAATTTAGATAAATATTACTTTCTAGATTAGATTTTATTGCTTTCATGAATAAAAATACGATTTTGCTAACTAGAACTATGAGTAACTAATTTGCTTTAGCTGTAGGATGTAGATAAAATTAGTTTAATGGATTTAACATGGATTTATCTCATCTTCTTCCTAAAAAGAAATAAAGCCATGATTTTTTTATAAATAAATAAAAGATTGATTTCGTAAATCATAATTCTTTAATAGATTATACTTAATTCATATTTTGATAATCTATATTTAGATGAGATTTGGAATTCATATTCTTTGTTTTTATTTATAGAATTATTAACAAGATTTTCCTATAAATAAATTTTAGAGAATAAACTTGTAAATCTAAATTTTTGATAAGCTATACTTAAGTTTGGTATTTTGATAGTCTATACTTAGATTAGGGTTTGAAGTTTAATTCTTTACTTTTGTTTATAAGATTATCTACTAGATAAAATTTATTTTTAAGAAAAATATTATCTTTAATGATATATGCTTGTACATCACTTGATAGGTCATACTTAAGGGCACTTAGTTAAAATTAAATTAAAAAGATTACTTTTTTAATGTGTTACTTGATCGTGCATAATTAAAAAGTTAGAAAGAAATAGATAATTCATTGTTAGGCTATTATTCTAATGGATTCGAAATTTTAGGCTAAACTTTAAAACTTAGAACCAATCCTCTCAATTTAGAATCTCATAGTTAACTTGCAAGGACTAAAGAATTAGTGAGAATAGCAAAACACCCTCAATCCATATGGGAACGACCTGTACAGTGCTACACCGACACTATGTACTTGCAGTAGATATTTCACATCAATGCATTGTATATTTTTCCAATTCTGCAGCCTGTATATGTACTTTGAAGGCAAGATTCTAGTATATCCTGGAAAAATCAAGTGCTCGTTTGGGTCAAATCTTGAATTCCTCATACTACTCTAAGACTTATTTATAGAATTATTCATGATTATGTTTCGCATAGATTTTTATTTATTTTTATTTTTATTTTTATGTTTCTCTCTCTCTCTCTCTCTCTTATAATTCCAAGTTCCTTCCCAAATATATCTAAGTTATTCTAATTTCATTTTCAATGCATGAATTTGATATATGTTAATTATTCAAGCAACTCATGAATTGTTATGCCAAAAAGTTGAGATTTTAATTTGATTTCCTCTTTGAATTAAAAAATTCATCAAAAATCTATAAGAATTAGCTAAACCACTCCAAATCTACTAAGAAATTTGAATCTATCTTCAACCTATTTTAATTCATTAATATAAATTGTACATCTAGATTTTTGAAATAAAAATCGATTATTTACGTAGAACAACCCATGAAAAATCGAAGAGCACAAAACTTACTTGCTTAGAGATCTTTGAAAATTTGAAAGAAAATCTGTGGGATTTGGTTTTAACTTTCAAAAGGGAATAAATTTTCTCTTGAATGTGGAAGGAGGCTAGGATTTAGCTGTGGAGAAAAAGAAACTCACAAAAATATTTATAAATCGGCCTTGCTATCGATGATTGTCAACAGCCGCTTCGACAACAGTTTCAACAGTTGCTCTCAAGCAAGGCAATTTTTGCCTTGCAGAGCCTGGATAGCCGCTTCAATAGCAGCTTCACAGCCGTTCTTTGTTGAGAACTGTGTCAAGCCAAATAATTTTTTTTTTAAAAATGTTAGTTACTAGACTAATGTCATTTCTAAAAACTAATTGTTAGTTCCTAATTCTAAAATTAATAACTAAAACATGGTTAGCAAATATTTTTGCTTTTATAGAGAAATTATTTTAAAAGAAAAACCAAAAAAGGTTAAAAAAATTTGATAACTTATGGAAAAAATTTGAGAACTTTTGGAAGCAAATTTGTTGAAAGCACTATGAGTATAAAATGAAGGTTAATTTCATAAGCAATCTCCAAACTAAGATGCACAGTGTCCTTAATGAAATTATATTTCTATTAGATCTATTAAGAACAAGTAATAATTGTTGGCAAAAATTTTGTAAAAAAAAGAGAAAAGAAATAAAATGAGGGATTCATAGTTCAACCCAAAAATAGCTAACACACAGCTCATCTAATAGAGAGAGATCCACATTTTGAGATAAGAAAAGTTAAAACACGATCCTCATAGGGTCGCATTTTGCTCCTATAATATAGAGAGATAATCTCCCCAAAAATAAACAAACGCGAGCCACTGAAATCTTAAAAATGGTTAAGGAGTTAAAATACAAATGCTCATCTAGAGAGATCTGTGTTTTAAGCTAAATGAAGTAAAAGCTGACAAAATCTCACATTTTGAGCTAAGTAAAAGATTAAATGTGAGCTCCTCATAATCGCATTTTGTCTTCAAAACCTTAAAATATAAAGTTATTTATTTTTATTCTCAAATGTGGATCCTCGTTCAAAGAGATCCACATGGACACTTAGGGTTGCATTTTAACCAAAACGCGGATTTTACCCATGTCTCAAATGCAGGGTCGCGTTGTGACCCTAAAGGTTTACAAAATTAAAATTAACCACATTTCAATACAAATGTGAGTCTACTGAGAAGCTAATACGTGGATCATTAACTAAAGAAAGATCCGTATTTTGAACTAACTTTTGAGCTCATGATTAGAACTAAATATAATTAAAACATGAACCCCAACGGGTTGCATTTTCACTCCAAAATTTCTGAGGATAAAAACTATCCTTATTTGTACCCAAACGAGGGTCTAATCAAGCAAGACATATTACTGGAAGCTAAAATACGGATCATCAATTACAGAAAAATTCTTGATTTAAGCCCAAATTTGGAACTAAGTATAACAAAAATGCGAACCTCAAATAGACGTATTTTCATTCCAAAACCTCAAGAGGCAAAAATAACTTTCATTAACACCCAAACGCAGTCTTAGCATGTCATGCAAGCTGTAAAAAGCTAAAACACAAATCTAAATGCTGAGATCCATATTTCAGTTACACTTCCAGAGGATTTAAGATTTCAGTTACAGATCCTAGAGATTTAATATAAATCTAATGGATTAAAAGTAGAAAATCAATCATCAAATTAAAGAGGCTATTAATTGGACAGTTATACCAATTCAAAACCTCTAAACTTCTATTAATAGCCAAAGGCTGGGCTGGAAAAAATGTTGGATTATCTCCACTTTGAGCTTGTGCTAAGAATCTAGAGTCCTTTACATCCAAAAGATTTGCAAAACTGTCAACTGAAGAATTTGTGTTTGGAGCATCAACAGAGAGTAGGATCATTTTCCATGGCTACAACAGAATCTGACACTAAATAACAGGAAACTATATTCCTCATCTTCTACAAATGGGTAACCATTCTTATTGTAACTTTTATTTTCAAAGTTCAATAAAAATTCAAAATTTATGGCAAACAGTAGATTAGAGAATCTGCTAAAGAGCCTTATCATCTTCGATGATACGGGCGTAGTTTAATTCGACGAAGTCCCAGTTGACACCGTGGTCAAGTCACTTGTTATTGAGTTAGACTAAGAGAAGTATGCAGAATTCCTCTCCTCTGGCTCCACGAGTCCAAATCTTTGTGAAAATGATGCAAGGTCTCTACCAACTCTGCTTCTAATGAGGCTCTAAAGATTATAGTTCTAAGCAACCTGCCCAAGGACACTCTAGACCAGTCGGTCTCAAAGGAGAAATTGTTCCTCCTAAAGCACAAGGCTCTGGGTTTATTTCACCTAAGACTCATGTTGTCCCAAGGGGATGGATCAGGATGCTGGAAACCACAATGGGAAATGACCATTCTCCAATCTCTAAGGAGATAATTCTAATGAGAAGGTCCCTCTCACTCGCACTATGAAGAGAAACCTAAAAAGAAGGCTCGCACTTTTCGTATAGCCATGAAAGAAGGAACTACTGTTGAACTACAACCAAGCAAAACACTAATTCATGTATGGAGACTAAAGAGTGAAGTTGTAATCCCTACCAAGAAATTGGAAAGACGTGGATTGGTTCATTCGTGTTTCTTACAAGAAATGTCGCTCACCCACCAAGCATATCTTTTACTATAAATGTGGAGTTTACATCTGCGTTTCACAAGCTAAAGGCAGACTTCAAGGTCGCGCTTTTGAAGCTAAACGCTGATTTCATACCCATGTTTCAAAAGTAACACGATGATTTCAGACCCACATTTCAGAAGCCAAACGCAGGCCACAGATCCACATTCTTAAAGCTAGATGCGGATCTAAAATCCACGTCTCAATAGAAAATTGCGGCTCTTAGACCCGCGTTTCTGAAAAAAAGCCTCTAAGCCTCATGAACTTCTAGTCCCAATCATACCAGCTTCATCAGAAGCTCATTCTCTAGTTGCAATGGTTAAAGTGAGGTTTGCTCCAAATATTTTCAAGGGGATAGATTCTCCTATCCTAAAAATACTATTTAGAGGAGATGATGCCTCTATCAACAATCCCACAAAATCAAATACAGGGGACCTTAAGAAATTTCTCGATACGAAAAGAAAAAATTTCATGTGTCTAACTGTCATTGTGAATAGCTGATCAACGCGGTGTTGTCTCATTGTCGCTACATTGCAACTCCTGCAAGGTCATCTGTCTTTAACAGACCTGCATCTTCTCCAACCCAACCTTCAAAGAGAAGACGATGTAACATCAAATGAGAATTCTCCGAACTGGAGTACCCTGAGTATCATCCAATATTAAAGCTTTGGGAAAGAAGAAGAAGAAGGAGAGGAGTGTTCGTCGATCAGACTCATCAGATTCTGAACACTCTTCTAGTATAAAGTGCATGTTTAGTGATATTCGGGATATTTTTTGAAATACCTGACTTCAGAAGGGGGTGACAGTACCTTTGGACTACCGGAAGATGGTCAGAATCTCCTCCGATGAAGAATCAGCAATAAACTCCGTTGTCAGAGAATCTCAAACTTCCGATTCATTCCTAGAAGATTCTGCCTCTATGCACATGGCACAGGAAAATCCTGAAGAGTATATGAAGAGAATGGATGAGTATGAAAAGATCATCCATAAATAGTAAGAGTCCATAAGCGAGATCAGAGACATGCTTTAATTCCTAATCAAAGAGCAAACGAAGAACAAGGGAGAATCTTCTTCAAAAATTTATTGCATCCCGAGAAAAGATAAAGGGAAGAGAAAAGAGAATGAACCTCGTACTCCCGCTGGGAGCACCGGCAGCGAGTAACGTGAAGAAGAAGACAATCGTTCTCAGCACTCATGCCATCAATCCAAGAATTTAGAATAAGAAGGCAATCTGCATGCTGCCCTCATCGAGAGCTTCTAGAACCAGCTCAATGCTCTGGTTCATAAAAGTGATTTGTATGAGCAAGGGCTCGTGAGGCCATTGATTAGTATCATATTTTATATTTTTCCTCTCATATTTTATCTATTTTTGTATAAATAATTGCTACTCGAGTGTATTTAGTGTGTTTTTATAGGTAACAAAGGTTTTGCAAGGAAAAGAAGAATAAGATGCAAATTTATTAAGAATATGAGTAAAGAAAGTTAACTAAGGCAAAAACCGACACTCAAGTGCAGCAGCAGCAAGTTCAAGAATATTTTCGGCAATAATAAAGCTTGAACTGAAAAATTTCATGTAGGGAACATTTATAGAGCTCGAAATTATTTTTGAAACGAGTCCAAGAAAAGTTTAATCTGATTTGTATGAAAATGTTATGGCCATTTTATTGAAATGTTGCAGAGTGAAAAATCCGATCCAACGGGCTACGGGTTTGTTGAACTTAATTTCGGATTTTGGACTCGAAAATTAGTATTTTATGCCATCTAATCTCAACCATTGGTTTTTAATACATATGGGTTGGATTAAGATTATATATTTTGAGATTAGTTTGTATTGAATTAGGCTTATATCTTTTGTATTGAGTTTGAGGAGTATGATTGTATTTGGGTTATAAATACCCCATGAATCCTTGTAAATAAAAGAGAGCTTTTTAGGTGTAATTTTAAATGTACTTTTTATTAATAAAATTAGGGTTTTGCTGATGGAGTGACGGTCACAATACCATACTCCATAGGTAATTCTCTTTGTTCTTCAATTTTTCCTTAGTTAATTTATTTTAATTGCTTTCTAGATTAGATTTAATTGCTTTCATGATAGAAATTTAATTTTGCTTACTAGAATCATGTGTAGCTAATTTAGTTTAGTTCTATGATGTAGATGAAACTAGAATCCACCATGTAGTTTCTCTCTAATATTTTCTTCTAAATTAAAATAAATAAAGATATGATTTTTCCATGAAAAGATTAAAATACAAAAACTCGAAGATTAATACTTTGATAGGTTATACTTGAGTTAAGTTTCTTGATAGCCTATACTTAGTTAGGGTTTGGAGTTGTTGGTTTTCATCTTATTCAAAGAATTATCTAATGATTTAGTTTATTTTTATGAAAAGTAGTATTTTTGATGAGTTATACTTGCACACCACTTGATAACTCATGCTTAGCGCACTTTAAATAAAGATTAAACGAAAATATCACTTTTTTATGATAGAAGAAGATAATAGAAGTAAATAAATAGTTAGAAACTAGTGGATTCTAGATCCTAGGCTAATTACAATAACTCTTAACTCCAACTTAGAATTCTTTGCTAATCCGTTAGATTATAGAATTTGTAAGAATTACAAAACACCTGAGATTACTGTGGGACGACCTATTAAGCGCTGCAACCGACATTGTACGTTTGTAGTTAAATTATCATATCAAGTTTTTGGCGCCGTTACTGAGGATCGACAGTGTTTTTCTTGCTTTTCTAACGTTTTACGGCTTAACAGTGTGTGTTGAGTGTGTATAGATCTGGAACTTTAGATATAGGAAGTAAAAAAGGAAGAAAATTTTCTCGAAGCGCATTGAAAAAATCAGAGAGGTATATTCCCTGATTGTACCGCTAAATAGCGGTAATTAACGCTAATTAGCGGTAATATTTGAGAGATTCTCCCAAATTTTGTCTAATTATGTATTTAGGGTTTCTGATTCTGTAAAAAAATATAAAAAATTATAAAAATAGAAGTTCAATTGATTTTATTTTTTCTTTTGCATCTCTTTCCCTCTCCACCTTCTTCAGAAATAAATAAATAAATAAATAAAAATTATAAAAATATGTTTCAAAATCCAACTGGTTGCTATCATTGTCGTGATCCATATCATAATTATTATCAGTTTCCATGGATAGGAAGTTCGTTAGGACTAGGTCATAATCAATTTCACAGCACATATAATGAGCCTACGAACGCTTCCTATACACAAAATTACATTTGTGAATGGATGAATCAATCTAATTTTGCATATAATCAAGAGCTGTACCAAGAGAGTTCTCCATCTGATCCTTTCTTTTTGGGCTATTCATTTTCATGTTTTACATTCATTAATGAACAAGATATTCAATTGAACATATTAGATGAAAGATTAAAAAGATTAGAAGAAAATATGCATGTCATGAAAATTTACCTACAACCACTTCATATCTGTCATCAAATATATATACGGATCCATCATATCCACCTTCAAATTTCACTCATGATCTCGAGATGTAATAATTTGAGGAAAATAAGGAAAATTACACTCATGAGTCTGAGGAACGAAGACCTAGAATAGAGGAAGATATAGAAAATTTGCTAAAATCATCTTCTCAAACAGTATCATCCTCTCAAACTGTATCTTGTATGGAAGATCTTTTTAAAGTGATTTCTCAAGCTAAATTTTATGGAGATCAACTATCTAATAGTTTGATCATATCTTATTCCAACGAGCAACCACTTAAGTCATCTTTTAAAGTAGATATGATTCAAAATGAGTTAAATAATTTTGTGCATGATGAGTCTATAATTCAATATTGTGATCAACCTATTTTAGACCATTGTGACAATAATTATGAAGAAACCAGCGATAAAAAAAATATTTTGCTTGCTGATTTACCTCATGGTGAGCTTTCTAGTGACATATTATCATTTGATTTTTTTTATGAAA
The DNA here is from genome assembly GCA_036321105.1 of Dracaena cambodiana. NCBI lineage: Eukaryota > Viridiplantae > Streptophyta > Magnoliopsida > Asparagales > Asparagaceae > Dracaena > Dracaena cambodiana. Next base: position 7,946,711 of record JAYEPQ010000013.1, on the reverse strand, counting down.
ATTGTGATAATGATATTTTTGATGAAAATTGTGAAGAAATTTTTGAAGAAGAATTTTTATCCCTTCATAATAATTTGACTAACGATAGTCCACTAGTATGGTAATTTCTTTTGAGAATTTTGATGATAGGTTTGAAGAAAATTTGCATAACAAGCCCAGAACATTAGAAGAATGGAAAGAACTCAAAAAGAAGAGGTCATGGTACCTGATAATTTAAAAGAGCTCTCCAAAATCGAGCTCATGATTCCACAACACCAAAGTGAGTATGTTATTTCACTAGTTGATAAAACCAAAATACTTACTAATATGAAAGATGCTCGTGGATGGAATATGAACGATGGTAAAGGTACGCTTTCCAACCTAAAATTTTTACTATTGAATAAAAGAAAGAAGGGTAGGAATAAATTAAGAAAAATCAGAAATAAGATGGAAAGATTAAATGCAAAACTGACAAAAAAGCTAAATTCATCCATATCAAAATGTAAAAGGACACACTATGAGGTGGAAAGCGATCAAAAGGACGTAACCGTTTGAATTTTCTAGTAAGTGTAATATTTATATAATAATTTCTTTATTTATTTTACCATCCTTGGTTCGTGTATGAGGGCATATAGGAGTTTAGGCTTTTTTTTTAGATTTTTTATTTTTTAGATTTTTGGGTTTCTTTATTTTACACTTTGGGTAGTTTTTAGCATAACTAACTAAAAAAAATTAAAAACTAAAACAAATAAAAAAACCAAAAAATTTATTTATTTTCATAAATAGATCAACCTAATTACAGGAAAAAAATAAATTTAGATTTGAAATTGGATAGGAGAGTAGATTGGACGATACACTTTGAATTTTATGAAAAAGATTAAAATCCGAAAAATAAATTTCGCTAACAGTAGTTTTGAAGTAAGTATACATCTATTTTTCACATCACAATAGTTTATTAGGTTAAGTACAAAAATAATAACGATTGAGTAAGTCTTCTCTCTTTAAACAAAAAAAAGTGAGAATAAAATAATGGGGTGAGTCTGGTATTAAGGCAATAGTCTCGAGAGTGATAAAATAATGGGTGTGCCTTGTATTAAGCCAATATCCTCAAGAGTGAAAAAAAAGAGTATGATCTGAGTAATCGGGTACTTTGCGCCTAAGTAAGCGTGAATATTCGCATGAAAGGTGAAATATTCTTAATAAAAAGAAAAAAAGAAAAAAGAAAAAAAAATTGTTATGAGAGAGGAGATGAATCATGAAGTTTGAGTTGGTGTTCAAAGCCGAAGTAGACTATCATACGTGCACATAAATGTATAGGAACCAATGGATTATCTGTTAGTAAGTATTGAAAGATATGATTTAAATTTTTTATTAAAATGATAAGTATATATGATATGACGCTCGATTTGAAAATTGATAATGTAAATACGTTCTTGAGTTTGTATATTAGTGAGATTAATTGATAAAAATATTATAAAAAAGATTTTTCTTTCTTTTATATAAATTTTTTATTTTTTAATTTTCGATTATCCTTATTTTTCTTTTCTTTATTCCTTAATCTATTTTCTTCTTAAATTTTGCGGTTATATTCACTGCAAACCCTCACGAGACAATACTTGTCCTCTAGAGTAACCTAGGGGTTTAAAGGCTTGTTGCACGTGCTAAGTGCAATCACGATTCCTGTGAAAGTGAGTTAGGATTTTTCTTTTTTTTTTTATATTTTGCTCGAGCACTAATAAAAGATAGGTGTGGGGTGTGATTAGTATCATATTTTATATTTTTTCTCCCATATTTTATCTATTTTTGTATATAAATAATTGCTTCTCGGGTACATTTAGTGTGTTTTTATAGGTAACAAAGGTTTCGTAAGGAAAAGAAGAAGAAGATGCAAATTTATCAAGAATATGAGCAAAGAAACTTAACTAAGGCGAAAACTGATACTCAAGTGCAGCAGCAGTAAGTTTAAGAGTATTTTCGGCAATAATAAAGCTTGAACTGGAAAATTTCATGTAGGGAACATTTATAGATCTCGGAATTATCTTCGAAACGAGTCCAAGAATAGCTTAATATGAGTTTAAATGAAAACGTTATGACCATTTTACTAAAGCGCGGCAGAGTAAAAAATCCGATCCAACGGGCTATAGGTTTGTTGAACTTAATTTCAAATTTTGGACCCGAAAATTAGTATTTTATGCCATCTAATTCCAACCATAGGTTCTTAATACCTATGGGTTGGATTAAAATTATATATTTTGAGATTACTTTGCATTGGATTAGGCTTACATCTTGTGTATTGAGTTTGACTAGGAGTAGCATTGTATTTGGGTTATAAATACCCCATGAATCCTTATAAATAAAAGAGAGCTTTTTAGGTGTAATTTTAGATGTACTATCTATTGATAAAATTAGGGTTTTGCTGAAGGGGTGACGGCCACAATACTGGACTCCAGAGGTAATTCTCTTTGTTCTTCAATTTTTCCTTAGTTAATTTATTTTAATTGCTTTCTAGTTTAGATTTATTTGCTTTCTAGATTAGATTTAATTGCTTTCATGAATAGAATTTTAATTTTGCTTACTAGAATCATGTGTAGCTAATTTAGTTTAGTTCTAGAATGTAGATGAAACTAGAATCCACAATGTAATTGCTCTCTAATATTTTCTTCTTAATTAAAATAAATAAAGATATGATTTTTCCATGAAAAGATTAAAATACAAGAACTCGAAGGTTAATACTTTGATAGGTTATACTTGAGTTAAGTTTCTTGATAGCCTATACTTAGTTAGGGTTGGAGTTGTTGGTTTTCATCTTATTCAAAAAGTTATCTAATGATTTAGTTTATTTTTATGAAAAGTAGTATTTTTGAGGAGTTATACTTACACACCACTTGATAGCTCATACTTGAGCACTTTAAATAAAGATTAAACTAAAAGCTCACTTTTTTATGATATAAGAAGATAATGGGTGTAAATACATGTTTAGAAACTAGTGGATTCTAGATCCTGAACTAATTAGAATAACTCTCAGCTCCAACTTAGAATTCTTTTTTTATCCGTTAGACTATAGACTTAGTAAGAATCGCAAAACACCTGAGATCTCTGTGGGACGACCTGTTAAGCATTACAACCGACAATGTACGCTTGCAGTTAAATTATCACTTCAGCCATATCCGACAGAGTGGGAGAATATAACATTCCAGAAAATTATAAGCCTTTGAAGCTTGAGTCTTTTGATGGTAAAGTATCGCCAAACCAGTACATTTACTATTTCAAGTCTCAAACAAGTCATTTGGCCGAAAATGACCCTACCATCACATGGGTTCTTATTAGTACCCTCACGTCTAGCATATGAATGATTCCGAAGGTAAGAACCGGATACCATCGACTCATGGAACGATATGGAAAAGGCCTTCTTGGCCAGGTTCTACGAAAATGACAGAGATCTCGATGCCAGCATTCCTTTCTATAAAGAAAAAGTAGGAGTCAGCTCAAGACTTCATAAAAAGAATCAGAAATGATTCTTTGAGATATCTAGATGGGATTCCACAAAAGACCTTAGTAGAAACCTACATATATAATCGCTCTGCTAAAGTTCTTACCAGAATGGGGGATATGAAGTTCACTACTTGAAAAGAACTATTAATGCAAGTCGAAGAAGCCAAAGAAATTGCACAAAGGTTTGAGGCTGGAGAAGGAAGAAGACTAAGAAGAAATAATTCTGGAATACATCAATCATCTTGACCTAAAGAGAGAGAGATGATAACAATAGATGCTCTAGATCCTGCTGAACCTTCTCCTACAAGGACCCCTCCTCCATCAAGAGCTCCTCGAAAATAATATTCCTTCAAGGATGAGTACACAATCACTATTTTTAATTTGTTTATGAAGAGGAATATATTGAAATTGTTGGAGGTTAAGCACCCTGAAGAAGTAGGAAAGATTGATGATCCCAATTTCTACATGTATCATAAGATTATTAACCATCATACTAAAAACTATTACGTCCTAAAGGACAAATTTCAAGCCCTAGTGGACACCAATGTCATTAAGCTGCAACTAGAGTAGAAAAAAGTAACAGTAAATATGGTGTCTATCAAGTTTGGAAAAGCTCCAAATTTGATAGAATCAACTATCTAGGATGGAGTGACGATGATTCCCAACGGTACTATGAGGATTGTGAATTACGATCCTCATCAATAGCAAAAATCTCCCTTCGAAACATCGAAAGGCCTTCGAAACATGTGGGTACATTCAGACTTTCTCAATGATGAACAGTGGACCTCAAGTTCATCCAAAAAGAAGTCTAAAGAAAAGGCATGCACCTCTGATGTTGTTACTGCTATCATTGAAGATGGTACAACAGTTCACCCTCTTAGAGATTTAGAGGAGGAGCTCAAAGAATCGTTAGTAGTCAATGAAGACCAACAACAACCTTCTAAAATTCGTTCAGGAAGAAACAACTTGAAAGATTATAATCAAGTAGTTGAACCTCAGTTTCTGGAGAGGAGCAAACAGAAAGAGCTAAAGTTTGATAAAACTCTAAAATAAGGACAAAGAAGCAACGGAAAGCTCCAAAAAGGTTTTTTGGTTTGATGTGTTGGCACAATTGGGCAATATTCCTACAAGAATCACTTTGAATGAGCTTTTAAGGCTGTCCAAACAAACAGAAAAGTCTTAATGGAAGCTCTACAAGAGTTTGAAGTGTTTCTGGCCTAAATCCTTGAAACAACAGAAGAAGATGTTTGTATAATAATGTCATCAAGTTTCTAAAAAGATATCTTGCATAACCTTTTTTCTAGAGGATATGCAAGTGAAGAATAGAAAAAATCATTGGCCTTTGTATTATAAAGGCTACATAGGGTCAACGGAGTTCGATCGAATTCAACTTGACTCTGGATCCACTTTGAGCATAATACCAAGGAGGGTATTGCGGTATCTCAGGGTCTCCATGAATAGACTGATATCAACAAACACAACCATTTTTAGATTCAATGATAATAGTTGTAAGCCCTTGGGCAATGTGAAATTGAAACGCCAGATCGGTGATCTGAAGACAGAAATCACATGTTATGTAATAGATACTGACACGTCTTATAATGTGCTACTCGGAAGACCATGGATTTTCTTTAACCTCATTGTCCTTTCTACACTTCACTAGTGTATGAAGTATGTGAACAAAGAGGGGAATGTGAAAATTTTGGTGGTAGAAAAGTAATCCTTCAAAGGGGTTGAAAACTATTTTACAGATGCGTTACTTTATCAAGACACTTTTGAAGCAGTTGAACAACCTGCCCCAGAAGAATTGATAGCGGCAATGAGGCCGACACTAAATCAGGATTCAAAAATATGAGATCCGATAATGAAAATTGGGGTATGAAACCAATTGTAATAAGCCTTAAAGGTATTGATGTAAATAATACCACAAATCTTGAAGGCGAGTGGGTAATAAATGAAAATATAAAGTTTGCTTAATCGCGTAGTATTGATTCTAAACCCTCAAGTACTAGTACCATTGCGGCTAGTTATCAACTAGATAAAATATATTCCTTAGCATCATACCAAGCACCCATTCGTTCATCCTTTAATATACAAAGTGATGACGATGGAGATGCAAGTTAAGCGATCTTTGAAGTTCCTTTCAAATATAAAGGTCATTTGGAAAAACAAACAATAATAATCAAGAAAAATATTTAGATTCTGAAGAAGAATAGGAAAATTCCGAGTTCTTCCATTACAATAAAAATACCCATAAAATGATGAAAAGATGGAATATAACCTAACCAAAGACAGGATGTTGAACTTTGGAAAATGAAGAAGAACTATGCTACAACCCTTTTTTCCAAAAGGAAAAATGCCAAATTATTATGATAAAACTAGAAGGGGTTGGGATATATTAACATTCCTGAAATCCTTTCATAAATAAATTCTGAAGAACTCCGACATAGTCATTCATTTGAAACGTTATGATGGGATTCAGAAGTGAGTATTGGAGCCATTTTTCAAGAAGTTTCCATAAACATGGTCTCCGAAGACCAAAAGGAAGAAGATGAAGAATTGTCACCAATCAAAGATGATTCCTAGACAAAACATTTGATCATGAAATGACAAGTTCAGTTTGAATAACGTGAACTTCCAACTGAAGATAAAATAATTTTAATAAATATGGGTGATGAAACTAATTCTAAATCCATATTTATAAGTGAAAATTTATCTTCTGAAGAAAAAGAAGAATTAATTTCTCTTATTCAGGAGTACATCGATGTTTTTGCATGGGATTATGAAGATATGTCAGGATTAGACCCAAAAGTGGCAATGCATAAGTTGAACATCCGACTAGACGTGAAGCCCATGAAACAATAACAACGAAGGTTCCGTCCTGAAATAATGGAATCCATTGAAGCTGAGATCAAGAAGTTAATTGAATCAGGTTTCATTTGCAAAGAATAACACCATAATTAAATTGCAAATATAGTTTCTATGACTAAGAAAAATGAAAAAATCAGAGTCTGCATCGATTTCAGAGACCTGAATGAGGCATGTCCGAAAAATGAATTTCCATTTCCAATCGCAGATGATATGATCGACGATACTTGTGGCTATGAAAGAATGTCGTTTAGTGATAGATTTTTAGGATACAATTAAATAAAGATGTATCTTAACGACTAGAAGCATATATCTTTTCGAACACCACTAGGGTGTACTGTTATACAATTACACCCTTCGGCTTAAAGAATGCTGGCGTCACATATCAACATGCCATGAACACCATATTCCAAGAGCATCTCCGAATGATGATGGAATGCTACGTGGATGATTTGGATATCAAAAGAAAAAGTAAAGACAATTACCTTCATGATTTGAGAGTGGTGTTCGATCTCATGCGGAAACACCAATTTAAGATGAATTTAACTACATCTTTTCTAGGAGTTTCTAGTTAAAAATTCCTTGGATTTGTAGTCACTTCTCAGGGAGTTCATCTTGATCCAGATAAGACTAAAGCAATTCAAGACATGTAACCGCCAAGAAATCCTAAAGAATTGAGATGACTATAGGAAAGGTCAGCATACATACGTAGGTTCATATCAAACTTGTCCGAGAGATGTCAACCATTCACACGACTGAGAAAGAAAGGAGTATCATTTGTCTGGGATGATACTTGTCAACGAGCTTTCGAAGAAATCAAGGAATATCTCACAAAGCCACCAGTTCTTGTCGCTCCAATTTCGAGAATACCCTTCCTATTATATGTGAGAGTCATGGACTATTCTTTGGGAGCCTTTTAGATCAAAAGAATGAATTTGGATATGAACAAGTCATCTACGTTTTAAGTATAATGATAGTTGGAGTTGAACAATGATATAATCCAGTGGAAAAAGAATGCCTAGTTTTGGTATTTGCAATACAGAAAATGCGACACTATCTGGTAGGACAGACCATCTACATTATATCAAGGGTTAATCCATTGAGAATATTAATGACCAAACCAGCATCATTAAATTCAAGACTATCATCTTGTTATCACAATACGATATGCATTTTATCCCAAAAAAGTTACTTAAGAGTCAAGGTATAGTTGATTTCTTATCTGAGCACCCAATCCTAGCGTCTTCAAAACTGTACAAAGACATTCTTGATGAAATAGCTGAAGAAAATACAGTTTCAGGAGAAGGCACTCCATAAGAAACTGCTGAAGCAAATGCTATCACGAAAGAAATCTGGTTATTTTTCTTTGATGGTATCTCCATAATGGGACCCAAAGAAAAGATAGTAGCAGGAGTAGGGATTATCTTTGTCTCTCTTCAAAACCATATCATCTCTCAAGCATGCTCTAATAATGTTGCCGAATACGACGCCTTGATGGCGTAAAGATAGCCAAATAGTTGGGTGTGAAATATTTAGAGGTATATGGAGATTCTCAACTCATTATCAACCAAGTCAAGGAGAATAGGAAGTCAGGAATGAAATCTCTTGTTCTATTACCATGCAGTCACGAAAATGTTTGACAGCTTTAGCAGATTCTACATCAGTCATATTCTGCACCATCAGAGTAGCTACACAGACTCATTAGCTTCTCTAGCTGCCACTTTAGCGTTGTCCAAGAATTCTAACAAACACATAATAGTGAAAAGTAAAGAATTATTTTGGCCAAATAATGAACTCGAAGTAGAGTTAAATTCAAGCAACAAACCAGAAACATATGAAGTACATATTGTTGAATCTAATCTTGAACCAAGAGATTGGTGATTTTCTTATATAGACTACTTCTTCATGGAATATTATCAAAAGATCCTAAAGAAGCAGAAACAATCCGAAGAAAGGCTTTTCGATTCTATTATAATGCAGAAGTTCAGACATTATATTGGAAATCATATGATTATGCTTTGCTGTGTTTCTAACAAAGAAGCCTAAGAAACACTTAAAAAAGCTCTTAGCAAAATCTGCGAAGCTCATCAGTCAGGATCGAAGCTCCAGGATAGACTTTGAAGAATGGGATATTATTGGTCCAATATGATAATAGATGCAGTTGGTTATGCCAGAAAATGCAGAATATGTCAAACACATACCGACTTTATACATCAGCCATAGAATATCTCCATCTTACGGTTACATCATGGCCCTTTAAAACGTGGAGAATGAACATTATCGAGTCGATTTTGCCACTGTTAATAAAATCGACTCGATAATGTTCATTCTCAGTCTATTTGGAGAATGAACCTCATGGTCACAATTTCATATTGGCCTTCACAGATTATTTCTCAAAATAGACTGAAGTCAGTCCCCTAACTAAAATAAAGACATTAGATGTGATCAAATTCAGTAAATATCATGTCATATACCGCTTTGGGGTCTCTAGGAGAATTGTCATGACAATGGACTTCAATTCGTGAGTTAGTCATTCTCCAGGATTTGTAACAAATACCAAATTGAAAATGTGGCTTCATCTCCATATTATCTTAAAGCCAATAGTTTAACAGAAGCCTTCAAAAAGACCATTGTGAAGCTCCTTAAGAAGTTTGTTTCATCCAACCAATGTGATTGGAATGAAAAGCTTAGAGAATGTCTCTGGGCATAGCGAACAACTATCAAGACGTCTACGAATGCTACACATTTCTCTTTGGTGTATAGATCGAAGTAGTATTTCCTTTGGAGATCCAGATTTCATCATTATGAGTTGCACTAGCAACTAAAATGACATAAGAGGAGAAACAACGACAAAAACTTCTAGAATTAGAAGCTCTTGATGACAAGTGTCTTGAAGCATAACAGAGCATTGAAGTTTATCAAGCTTGAGTTTCTAAAACCTTTAATAAAAAAGTCAAGTAGAGAACTTTTAAGAAAGATAATTTGACCCTTTCAGTAAGAAGACCAATCACAATCAATCAAAAATCCATAGGAAAGTTCCAGCTAAAATGGGAAGGACGTTTTGTCATTGACGCAGTCTATTCAAATGGCGCATACCGGTTGGCAAAATCGAATGGCGACAAGATAATAATGCTGATCAACGAAAAAATTTTGAAGAAATATTATTCTTAATGTAATATTCAAGAAATCCATCATAGAACTACCCATCATCTTTTTCTTCTTGTAGTTTGCCTTGAAGTACATCCATTTGAATCTCATGATCCTTTCTCCACCGTTGCATATGCAAATCATATATTCAGTACAAAACATATCAAGCATAATATTGGAAAATTCAATGGCCAATTCCTCTAATGGGGAAATCCACTTAACTCAAAGTGATCATGGCCAAGCTCGTTATTTGGTCTCCGGTAATTGTCAAAAGGGGCTTTGATCATGGCCGCCTATCCGAATATCAGTACAGAACATATTAGCGCTAATACTAAAAAATCCAATTACCAGTTCCTCCAATGGGGAAATCCACTTAACTCAAAATGATCATGGCCAAGCCAATTGCCCGATCTCTGATGAATATTATGGGAGGTTTCGATAGGTATCCAAAGAATCCTGGACCACTCAAATGCAAAATGGATTACATACAAACAGCTTATATAATAGTAAGAAGCATTCAAGTTAAATATTTAGCAGTTTCAGATACATATCCTCTTCAATTATCCTCTATTGTGTATTCAACCGAATCGGTGAATTCCTAAACACAACTTGGAAACACGGGAATAAGAAGATTTCATAGAGAAGGTTCTTGTAGTGCTCCGTCTGAAGAATGCAACAAAGAATGACTCATTTTCCTGACTGTCCAGTGTTGGCAAATTTTTTGAGAAAAGAAAAGAAAAAAGGGAATCATAATTCAAGCCAACATGGCTTATACATGGATTATCTGTCGTAGAGAGATCCGCGAAAGGCTAAATTACTATCCTTACAGAGTCGCATTTTGTTTCCAAGAGTCAAAAAACTCAAACTAGCCAAAATATGAATCCTCGTCCAGAGAGACCCGCGTATTGGACTAAATAAAGGCTGACAAATGTCGACCTCTCAGGATCGCATTTTGTCCTTAGAATTTTAAAAATATAAGATTATCCACGTGGACTCTGAGTTGTATTTTAACTAAAACGCGGATGTAATCCACAACTAAAACACAAGATTGTGTATGACCCACAAAGTCTTATAAAAACTACCCCATTTCAGTATAAACACGACCCACTTGAGAAGCTAGCACGTTGATCATTAATTGAAGAGAAATCCACATTTTTAGCTATCTTCTAAGCTCAAGATTAGAATCTAAATATAATTAAAACTTTAACCCCAGAAGGTTGCGTGTTTACTCCAAAATCTCAAAGGATAAAAAATACCCTTATCTGAACCCAAACGTGGGTCTAATCAAAATGCGATCCCCGGAGGATCATGTTTTCATCCCAAAACCTCAAGAGATAAAAATCATCTTCAATGACACTCAAATGTGGGTTTGTGCATGCCACTGTAAAAAGTGGGAAAACGAAAAGAGAGGGGATCGATCATCTTCTCCTTGAATTACTCCTTGTGATCAGAAGTCCAGAGCCTTCTTTTCCTGCCAATTGAAAGAGTTTGTGCGGAGTGTTAACGGAGAGCAAGTTTGTCCTCCACAGCTACCTTGGAACCCGGCTTTAAACAATGAGAGAATCCATTTTCCTCATCTTCTGTAAACAAAAAACAGTTGGAATTGTAATCCTTTATTAAAATATCTCAATAGAGAATCATTTACAATTTTTATGGCGAACAGAAGATTCACGACTCCACTGGGGACTGCCATCACCTCCGGTGATTTGATAGTAGCTCAATCCGACAACATTCCAATTGGCAGCTTGGTCAATTCGCTCACCATCGAGGTTGACCAGGAAAAGTACAAAGAATTCTTTTCTTCCAGTTCCAAGAGCCCTACGTCCTTATGGGGGTGCCGTAAGGTCTCCAAAGGATCAATCTCAAAGGAGACTTCAAGGGCAATAATTCAACCGGGGGAATTAGTGGACCAAACTGGTTCGAAACCCTATTCTTCACCAACATTGGGCTCTAAACCCGTTTCGGCTAAGACTCCTGATCTCTCAAGCAAAGTGGATCAAGGTCCCCACTCCAACAAGGGGAAACGTCCGCTACCTACTCCGCAGATCTATGGCGCGGAGAAGGAGCTTGCTTTCACTCATACAATGAGAAGAAACCTAAGAAGAAGCAAAGCTCGTGCCTTTTGCAGGACCGCACAGCAAAAAAAAACCGCCAACTCGTCATTGCAAAGGCCTATTGTACAAGTACGGAGGCCAAAATGCGAGGATACAAAAGATCAAGAAGCGGAAGAATTTACTCGCATTTCTTACATAAAACGGAGTAAATCCACCAAATTTATCTATGATTACAAACGCGAATCCTACATCCGCGTCCCTCGTGTTCTGGAGGGAATGCATGATCGTGCAATTGAAGGAGCCCGCGAACCTCAAGTTCGCAGAAGACGTGCAATTACTAGGGAGCCTATCTCAAAGGCTAAGACTATCTCACTCACTGTCCCAGCAAAGGTGAGACTTGCTCCAAAAGCTTTTGACAAAAGAGGGATGCCGGTCCCAAAGCTATCTTTCACAAGTGATGTCGTTATCAAGAGTTCCAATGCAGGAGATCTTCGAGAACTTCTGAGCAGAAAGAGGGAAGAATCCCACGCATCTCACTGCCATTGCGAACGACTGATTAATATAGTACTATCTCACTGTCATTGCTCAGCCCATACTAGACCGTCGGTGTTCCATCGACTGTCAACACCATCAACATTCTCACCCCAACCAGCGAAGAGGAAACGACGAAACATGCTTGAATTTTTTGAGCCCGAATACCCCAAAATGTCATCCAATATGATAATTGTTGGGGAAAAGAAGAAGACAAAGAAGACAAAGAAAGTCTTCGAAGGAGGCGCTTCTGACTCAGAGCTCTCTTTGGGCCTGAAGGGTACTCAATGAAGAGCGAGGAGTTTTCCAAAATACTGGACTCAAAAGTAGGATGGTAATCCCGATGAATTATAGACAATTGGCAAGAGTCTCTTCCGATGAGAAAGATACGGCCAAGTCTGTTATGGCTGAGTTGCCAATGTGTTATTCGTTCCTGGAAGACTCCGCCTCTACATACATGGCCCAAAATAGTATCCCGGAAGAGTTTATGTGGAGGATGGATGAACAAGACAAAAATATCCAGCAACAGTAGAATGCCATCAGCGAACTTAAAGACATGCTGCATGTTCTGCTGGAACTGGAAAAGACTAACTTGAAGAATACATCTTCGCAGACACCACCCCATAACCCAAAAACTGACAAGGAAAAGAAGGCAGAAGAAGAAGGTCATACTCTTCACATAAATGAAGAAGAAGAAGAATATCATTAGGATGATGACAATCGTTCCACTCATCAGGAAGGAAACACGAATGCCGTCTGGAAGGAGAGTTTCCAAAATCAACTAAATGCCCTCATGCATAAGAGTGATTTGCAAGAGCTAGGCATTGTAAGGCCATATCCCGTGGAATAGGAAAGCATGCCATTCCCGGAAAGCTACAAGCCATTAAAGCTCAAGTCTTTTGATGGTAAAGGGTCGCCGAATCAGCATATTTACTATTTTAAGTCGCAAATCAAGCATTTAGCACGAAACAACCCCATCATTACGCGAGTATTTGTTATTACCTTAACAGGACTAACATTTGAATGGTTCTAGAGGCTAGAACCGGGAACCATCAATTCATGAAATGACATGGAAAAAGCCTTCCTGACGAGGTTCTGTGAAGATGATATAGAGGTGTCAATGTCGGCTCTTCTAGCTACTAAGCAGAAGAAAGGGGAATCGGCCCAGGACTTCATTAAAACGTTCCAGAATGATTCTCTCATGTGCCCGCACAGGATGCTAGAAAAGACCTTAGTAGAAACCTATTGACATAATCTCTCGACTAAGATTCTAACCAGAATGGGAGCAATGAAGTCCTCAACTTGGAAGGATCTCACTCTACAAACTGAGGAAGCTGAGGAAATCACACAAAGACTTGAAGAAGAAGGAAACGAGGAGAAACAGCGGCGAATTAACGACAACAACCATAGGTCCCAATCTCGGGGGTATAAGGGGAAGGAGACAATGGTGGCTGATACTCCGCAACCCACAAAGTCTTCTCCGAAGCTCCCTCCTCAGGCACGTATGCCTCAAAAATAATATTTTTTCAAGGACGAGCATACGAAAACTATCTTCAACCTCCTCATGAGTAAGAAGATACTGAAGTTGCCAGAATCTAAACATCCAGAAGAAGTAGGGAGAGTTAATGATCCTAATTACTGTGTCTACCATAGGATTATGAACCACCCTACCCAGAATTATTGCATCCTTAAGGATAAGATTCAAGCCTTAGTGGACGCCAAGGTCATCAAGCTCCAAGAGCACCAGAAAAAGGTGATCGCGAACATGGTGACTGTCAAGTTCGATAAAGCACCCGACTGGATAGAGTCAACAGTTCAAGATGGAGTTCAACCCATTCTTAGAGGCACGATGCAGGTTGTGAATTTTGATCTGCATCAATAGCAGGAAAGAGAATTGTCCCCCTTCGAAACTGATAAGGGGGAGATAATGTGGGTGCATTCAGATCTCCTTAGTGATGAACAATGACTTCCAATTCATCTAGAAGACGGAGAAAAGGGAAGATCCTTACTTCTAATATCGTCTCCGTAATTTCCAAAGATGACGGAGGCATTCCTACTCTAACAGATTCGGAAGAAGTTAGAGAATCTCCGGTGGCTGATACGGATCCTCCTCCCTCGGGGACCCGTTCGGAAAAAATTTACTTGAAGAATTATGGCCAAGCCACAGATTCTCGGCCATCTCCAGAGAAGATCAAACAAAAAGAGCTAAAATTTGATAAAGCTCTGAACAAAAAGGAAAAGAGCCTACAGAAGATTTACTGAAGTTGTTTCAATTCGACATCTTAAAGCAGTTGGCTAATATACCCGCAAGAATAACCTTGTATGAACTCCTGAAGCTTTCTAAATCTACGAGGGAAGCTTTAAGTGAAGCTCTACAATATTCGGAGGTATTTTTAGCGCAGATACCAGAAATGATTGAAAAGGAAGAATCTCTTTGCACGACGTATCACCAGGTCTCTGGTAAAAACGTCCCTTACATCACTTCCTCTCTGGAGGACATGCAAGTTAGAAACAATAAGCATCACCATCCTTTATATTACAAAGGATACATAGGGTCTGCGGAGATCAATCGCATTCAAGTTGATCCAGTCTCGGCCTTAAGCATCGGATGCCGCGGTACCTTGGAGTCCCGATGAATAGATTAGCAGCAACCAACACTACTATCTTTGGATTCAACGCCAATCGTAGTAGACTGTTAGGTAAGATAAAGCTTAAGTGTCAAATAGACGACCTGAAATGGAAGTCATGTGCTATGTATGCCGACACATCTTACAATTTGCTGCTGGGGAGGCCCTGGATCCATAATAACCTCATTGTGTCGTCCACATTGCATCAATGCATGAAATATGCAGACAAAGACGGGAACGTAAGAACGCTGGTTGCGAAAAAGCAACCCTTTAAAGGAGTCAAAAACTACTTTACTAACGTGTTGCTATATCAAGATGCGTTCGATGTCTCGGATTTACCTGCTCTAGAAGACTCTGATAGCGGTGAAGAGGCCGACACAGAATCAGGATCCGAAGATTCAAAATCTGATGATGTAATTTGGGACGGTGAGCCCATTGTGATAAGCCTTGAAGGCCTTGATGTAAATAATACTGTTCACTCTGATGGTGAATGGGTGATGAATGAAAGTTTAGAACTTGCTTATTCTTCTGGTGTTGATTCTGAACCTTCAAGTGCCAGCACTGATTAGTTCAGCGATTGTTTAGATAAAATATGCTCTTTGGTTTCTTTCCAAGCACCTATCCGATCGTCCTTTCACAAGCTAAGTGATGACAATGAAGATGCCAACAAGGTCATTTTCGAGGTTCCTTCCAAGGACGGAACTCAGAAATCCATATTATTTGGAAAGACAAGTCACAAAAGCAAAGAGAAGTACTTAGATTCTGAAGAAGAACAGGGAAATTCTTAGTTCTTCCATTATAATGAAAATTCTCATAGACTAATTAAGAAAATGGGATATAATCTGGCCAAAGGCAGGGGGTTGAACTTTGGAAAAGGGAGAAAAGCAATCCTCCGACCCTTTGTCCTAGAGGGGATATGTCACCACTCCCGAAGGTTCCTCAAATGAGAGAACCGAAGAAAGGCAATTTGATCATTCATTAGAATCATCCTGCTGGGATTCAGATGTCAGTGTTGGCATGATTTTCCACGAAGTGTCCGCGAACATGACCTCCGCAATCCAAGAAGACAAAGACCTAAAGGAAACTTTGCCGATAAAAGATGACTCCTGGGCAAAGCATTTTAACGCGAAGTGGGAGATTCAGTTTGAACAGTGAGAGCCTCCAACCGAAGACAAGGTAATCCAAGTAAATATGGGGGATGAAAAGAACCCTAAAACTATATTTATAAGTGAAAACCTATCATCAGAAAAGAGAGAGGAATTGATATCCCCATTCGCGAGTACATCGACATTTTCGCCTAGAGTTATGAGGAGATGCCAGGATTAAACCCAAGTGTCGCAGTTCATAAACTGAACATTCGTCCAAATGCTAAGCCAGTAAAGCAACAACAATGAAGATTCCGCCCAGAGATCATGGAGGCTATTGAAGTCGAAATCAAAAAGTTGATTGAGTTAGGCTTTATTCGAGAGGAACAGCACCCTGATTGGGTTGCGAATATAGTTCCTGTAACCAAGAAGAATGAAAAAATATGAATTTGCATTTATTTCAGGGATTTGAATGAGGCTTGCCCTAAAGACGAATTTCCGTTACCCATCACAGATGTTATGATAAATAATACTTGCGGGTACGAACGTATGACATTCATGGATGGTTTTTCGGGATATAATCAAATAAAGATGTACCCTGATGATGAGAAGCATATGTCTTTCAGAACACCACTCGGGATATACTGGTATACAGTTATGCCCTTTGGCCTAAAGAATGCGAGTGCCATGTATCAACGTGCCATGAACGTGATATTCAAGGAGTATCTCCAGAGGACAGTGGAATGTTACGTGGATGTCCTAGCAATTAAAAATAAGAATAAAAGTGATCACTTGAAAGATTTGAAGACGGTGTTTGACCTTATGAGGAAACACCAGCTCAAGATGAATCCGACTAAATCTTTTTTAGGGATCTCCAGAGGAAAGTTCCTCGATTTTGTCGTAACTTCCAGAGGAATTTATCTCGACCCGGACAAGATTAAGGCTATCCAAGTTATGTCGTCTACCCGTAATCTCAAAGATTTAAGGGGACTACAAGGAAGGCTGGCATACATCTGCATGTTCATATCAAATTTATCAGGTAAATGTCAGCCCTTTACCAGGTTAATGAGGAAAGGAGTGTCATTTGTTTGGGATGACGCATGCCAAAAGGCTTTTGAAGAAGTCAAACGTACCTCATAAAACCCCCAGTGCTCGTAGCCCTAGTTTCGGGAGCACCTTTCTTGCTATACATAAGGGCTATGGACCACTCCTTGGGAGCCTTGTTAGCACAGAAGAATGAGTCGGGTCATGAACAAGCTATTTATTACCTCAGCAGAATGATGATCGGGACGAAACACCGGTATAACCCAGTGGAGAAGAAATGTTTAGCTTTAGTGTTTGCAGTGCAAAAAATACGACACTATTTAGTTGGACAAACCATCCACGTTACATCGATAATTAATCCCTTGAGAATACTAATGACTAAACCCGGATCGTTGAATTCGAGGCTATCCAATTGGGCTATTTTGCTATCACAATATGATATGCATTTTGTCCCGTAAAAATCTATTAAAGGACAGGCTGTAGCCAACTTCCTAACCGAACATCCAGTTCCGGCATCCTCAAAATTATACGAACAAATCCCTGGAGAGCTAGGTGAATGGAACCCGATTCCAAAAGCAGACAACTTGCAAGAGCCTCCGGAGGCAAATACAGTCGCGAAAAGTGTATGGCAACTTTTCTTCGATGGCGCTTCCCGAATGGGATCCAAAGGAAGAATGACAGTGGGGGTAGGAGTTGTTTTCGTCTCTCCTCACAACCACATCATTTCTCGAGCCTACTCATTAACAAATTCGTGCTACAACAATGTTGCGGAGTATAATGCCCTCCTAATCGGCTTAAAAATAGCTAAACAACTGGGGATCAAATATTTAGAGGCATATGGAGATTCTCTACTTGTCGTAAATCAAGTAAAAGGGGAATATGAGGTCAAACATGAAGACCTTTTGCCATATTACTGCGCAGTAATTAAGATAGTCGATAGTTTCGATGGTTTCTATGTCAGCCACGTAAAGCGCCGCCAAAACAGCTATGCAGATTCACTAGTTTCTTTAGCTACTACCTTAGCCTTGCCCAAGCATGCTAGGAAGCAAATTACGATAGGGAGCAGGGAATTATTCTGTCCAAAAGACTAACTCAAACAGGAAATGAGGGAACCACAGGAAGACGAAGCTAATGTTTTCGAGTCAAGTCTAGAACCGAGGGACTGGCGCTTCCCCTATATAGATTATGTCCTTTACGGTATATTACCTGAAGATCCAAAAGAAGGAAAGGCAATCCAAATAAGGTCTATCCGGTTCTACTATAATGCGGAGCTCCAGACAGTGTATAGGAAATCTTATGATGGAATCTTACTTCGCTGTCTCTCTAACCACGAAGCTCGAAAAGTATTTGAAGAAGCTCATGCTGGTATCTGCGGAGCACACCAGCCAGGACCGAAACTCTGGAATAGAATTCGAAGAATGGGATATTATTGGCCTAAGATGATGACAGAAGCAGTTAATTATGCCAATAAATGTAGGGCCTGCCAAATACATGCAGACTTTATACATCAAGCACCAGAATATCTCCACCCGATGACTACATCGTGGCCGTTTGAACAATGGGGTATGGACATTGTCGGACCAATTTCTCCGCCAACAACAAGAGGACACCGGTTCATTCTAGTTATAACAGATTACTTTTCGAAATGGACTGGAGTCATTTTCCTAACCGAAGTAAAGTCATCAGATGTTATTAAATTCATCAAACACCATGTGCTTTATCACTTCGGAGTGCCCAAGAGAATCATTTATGACAATGGGCCTCAGTTCGTGAGCCAAATATTTTCTAAATTCTGCAACAAATACAGGATTAAAGACGTAGCTTCATCATCATATTACCCTGCAGCCAATGGTCTAGCAGAAACTTTCAATAAGACCATTGTAAAACTGCTCAAAACGTTTGTGTTATCCAATCAAAGGGACTGGGATGAGAAGCTCGGAGAATGTCTATGGGCGTATCACACCACAGTCCGAACTCCCACTAATGCCACGCCCTTTTCTTTGGTATACGGGTCAGAAGCGGTCTTACCTTTGGAAATTCAGATTTCATCGTTACGAGTCGCATTAACGACTAGAATGACACAAGAAGAAAGACATCAGTAAAGACCCTAAGAATTAGAAGCCTTGGATGATAAGCGGTTGGAAGCTCAACAAAATATTGAACTATACCAGGTGCGAATCTCCAAGACTTTTAACAAAAAGGCCAAACGAAGAATTTTCAAAAAGGGTGATCTGGTCCTGTCAGTCAGAAGACCGATCATAACTAGCCAAAAGCCTAGAAAAAAGTTTCAACCGAAGTGGGAGGGACCTTTTGTTATTGATACGGTTTACTCCAATGGCGCATATCGGTTGGCAAAACCGAATAGTGATAAGATCATGATGCCAATCAATGGCAAATTTCTGAAGAAGTATTATTCTTAGTAAAATTGTAGAACACTAGTTGTGATGTGATCTGGGTAGTTCAATGCAAATGATGAATAAAAGCTTGTCTATAATCAGATTTGTGGTTCCAGACTAAAGATCTTTAAGTCGTGAATCAAAAAAAAAATTCAAATTTGCCAAGTTAAAAATACCTCTGGCGAATCAAAATCTTTATACTGAAAGTCACTAGACGGTGCGAGTTTCAATCTGATCAGCGAAGTTAACAAGAAGTTCTTTCATTCACAGCAACTTCGAGTGCTTGGAAAATTTTGAGTGATTTTAAGATTATCAAGTTAACAGTTATTTCTGGTAGTCAACATCAGAATCATCTCAAGGCTCGCAAAAGTCTCTACACTTTTAGTTATGCAAAAAGAAAGAGCTTCTTTATTCATTATCAAATGAAAATTATAGAGAATTCCTTGGTATTATACAATCAACAAAAATGAATACAAATCACTGATGTTTGCTTCTGTAGCCTCCTCTTTCAGGGACGGCTTAAAGGCAGTAGTTTTCTCCTGCAGACTCTTCTTCTAGGATAATGAACTTGCTTCTGTAGCTTCTCTTTCAGCATGGCTACGATCAAAAAAGTTTGCTCCTATAGCCTCTTCTTCTAAAAGAGCGAATTTACTTCTGTAGTCTCCTCTTCAAGGACAGCTTAAGGGCACAGACTTGTTTCTTCTTTCCGACAATGGTTAGGGACCTCCAAGTTGGTTCACCCAGTTATGATCAATGATGCCAGTGACTTGATTAGTTCAAAACTGGGTGTACCAAATGCACACCTCCAAACGTAACGTGAGGGGTTGCACAAATTCAATGTCATGGTCATTAGTACCCCAACCTTGTGGAATAATAGGCAAGAAATAAAACAATACCATAGACCCAAAATCTTTTCTCTCATGAAAAATACATGAGACCTTCCAATACCCTAGAGGTATTGGAAGCAATTACCAGCCCATCGGGTTTGGGTTACTGTTAAGGAGAATGACTATGGTTATCTTCTACAGCTAATTCAAATTCTTGTTAAAAAAAGAAAGAAGAGAAGAGGGACGATGATATTAATCAGAAGAAGAAATTTACCTTAGTTAAGGAAAATGACTACGGTCAGAATAACCGTTTCGGTGGAACACCCCTCTGGATTGGTGCAGTCTGGAGGTCTTGTAACATGCCAACTCCTATCCATTGCCTCTGTTGGAAAAAAAAAGAAAATATGGCTGCAAGAATAAATCAACTATAAAAGAAAGAAAAAGAAGATAAGCGAGAAGAAACTTTTCTCACGTCAGAATGATCCTTTATGGAAGAAGTCATATGTCTTATATAGACGGTCTGGTAATTATGATTTTTGGTTGGAAAAAGATAAAGTTGAAATCTTCAGTTAAGATTCACAGCTCAGATCTCAACAGAATTTATTATTGTTGCATGGGACATTTAGATCTCACAAATCTCGTCATTAATGAAGACGTATAACGCTTGGGATTCCATGCTCGACGGCCTCATCTCAAGCTCACAGAAATCTCTACAAATTCTGAAGAATTTTGGATTATTCCACGAACTTCCAGGAAGAAAGTTGCGAACCTAAAACTCGCAACCCTCGAGATTCAAGATAGCGAGTTTAATGTGGATCATGTTAATTCGCGAACCTCCGGAGGTAGAATTACAAATCTGACAAAGACTCATGAAAATCACATGCCTAATACACAGATACCAGAATTGCATGAAGACTCGCGAATTGCAAAACTTAAGGTGACGAATTTATTGCAAACCTTTGAAAACAAATACAAAGTCATGATTTAGAAGTACAAAATCAAGTTCGCTACATGAGCCATGCAAAATCAAAGTAAAAAAAAAAGAGCTTCCCAAATCCTAAGGAGGAGAAGTCTTTACAATTCAATGATTCAAGAGGACTTTTATTTTCTCCTCAGCATCGCCAATATCTTGCTGGATGACTTCATAAGCTTGAACAGTGGCTTGGCGACACAATTCCTCGTCACTAGCGACGACATTCTGTGCTGCAGTAGCCTCTAGTATATCCAATTCAGTTTGTATTTCCTAAAGATCTCTGGTTGTATTGTCCCGCTATCGGGATAAGTTAGAGAGATTCCTCATTGACTCGTCACGTTCCTTGGTGATCTTAGCCAAGAAAGCTTGAGCTCTGGTAATGGACTCTTGAATCCTGACAATAGCCTGGTCATGGTCCTTGACAATTGAAGTAGCAGCCTCTACCTGAAGAACTAAAGACTGACGGTCTAACTGACCTTTTCCAAGGAAACTCTACAAGCATTGGCCTTCTCCTGCGTCTCCTTCTGGAACCTAAGTTGTTTCTCTTTCAGCTTCTGGAAAATGGTTTCAACTGCCTCAGATTTGTCGTCACTCCTAGCCTTCGATAAGAATTTGGCATTCTTTTGAAGTTGAGTTATCATAAGCCTAAAAGGAGCAGCTTTCTCTTCTCTGCCAATACTGACTATATCAGTCAAGTAAATATTGAGAATAGTGGCGAGCGAAGCAAAAAAAACCCCTTTCAGTATCTTGTCAATGCAACGATCGAGAAAGTAGTGAAAAGTTTTTACCGTATCCTTCAATAAATCAACTTCAAAAGCGTCAACCTTTGCATGAGAGGGATCAATGCTGGCTAAGGCGGAGATAGTCTGAGCTGTACTCTGTTGCATAGAAATGACAACACCAACGTCAAGAGGAGCAGGACTTCTGGTGGCCTCAGTAGAGCTACCGGCTGCAACATCCTGAACCAAAGTGTCGGCCGGAGTAGCTACGACCGTGACTGTCGACATATTAATCTCGGGAGCTATCACCCCTGCAGTATTAACAACAGAAGTAATGACCTCGGTCACCTTATCAGCATCAGCTTTCGCGATGGTATCATCCGGTGGAGTTACCTCCGCGCCCATGCACTCTAAAGCTGGAGTCAAAACTAGAGCTAGGAAAAAAGGAAGAAATTGACGGTTGTATGTTACAGTATCATTCAATAATAACAGAATTTTAAAGAAAAAGATGGATAAAATATAAGAGGCGAACCTGAAGGTTGAACACTGGATTCTCCAGGTCCGTACACCTCAGGTCCGAACACCTCAGGCCCGTATATCTCAGTCCGAATATCTTCGCTCAAATAGACGTACTTACCATGGTCCAATGGAGGAGAGGAAGATCGAAGATTTCCACTGCTGACATCATCGTCATCTCCCCAATCATTTTGATCTTCTGAGGGAGGTGCTACTTTTGGGGGACCTGATGCACGAATCTCCCCAATTATCTATACTTCGTCATCCATAATAGTTTGATGAACAAGGGCTGCAAAATCCACTTGTATAGTAAAAGAAGCACCTACTTCAATAGCGACCTGGTGGGTAAGGGTCGCAGGATCCTCTTGAGTAGCGGGAGTAGGATCGCTGCGAAAAATGGGTCCTTGACTCTGACGCCTCTTAAGGGAACGAAGAGTTAAAGATGAGTTGTCCTCATCTTCCTCAGGTTGCTCTACGAGGGTCTCAGAAGCCAAACTAGATGCCGCAGTACCGGCTCTAGATGAGGTGTCTTGCATATCGATGTCTTGCAGATTGGTAGGCAAATCACTGAGGCACCTTAATCTCTTCCGCTTATGCAAAAGTTTCTTGAGAGGAGACTGCGGTTGAGGAGAAGTCTTCTTCAAAGCTGGTGTTCGCAGTGGAATTTCTTCGCTTTCCTTCCATTGAATTAACTTGAATTACAACGAAAGAAAACAAGAAAAAGAAAGAATAAACGAGAGGATTTATATCTTAATCGCTCTCTTTTACAAAATAGTATCGGATCTGTGGTGATGGGATCTGTCAAAAAGCTCCTTTGGACAATCTGACGTCGAACTCTTCTCTTTTGAAGGTGGCGGTCGACTGTAGAAGATCTTCTCTGGTCTTTCACGAATTCAAGGCTCTATGCGTAACTTGAATTCTCCAAGATGCCGAAAAGAAGAAAAGAAGACCTCTTAAAGATTGATGATCATTTATGGATTGATCTATTATTGATTGATCCTCCCTAAAGTCTCCTCAAAGAGGGTATTTATAGATTTTAGTGATTATGAGAGTTTCCATAGAAATAGGAATAAAGATTTCCATAGGAATAGAAATAAATATTTTTGTATTCATCAAAGATTCTAATCCAATATTTAATATTGATTTAAATATCTTGATTTGAAATTCTGATTGGACTCAATTTGGGTATTAGGTAAGTCCAAATTTCAATCACTATCAATTTGGAATTCTAATGAAATCTGCTCACGCGGAGTTAACGCGGAGCTAAATTCATCAGAATGCGAAGCTATGGATTAGCTCCGCGTTTTGCTCAAACGTGAGGCTAAAATAGCCAAACGCCGAGCTATGGAGTTAGCTCCGCGTTCTGTGTGGAAAATTCCTTTTTACTTAGAAATTTTCACTGCCAACAGAACCCCTCCAAAATTTTCAAAATGGCATAGAACTTAGAAAATTTTGAAATACTTTGG
The DNA here is from genome assembly GCA_036321105.1 of Dracaena cambodiana. NCBI lineage: Eukaryota > Viridiplantae > Streptophyta > Magnoliopsida > Asparagales > Asparagaceae > Dracaena > Dracaena cambodiana. Next base: position 7,922,987 of record JAYEPQ010000013.1, on the reverse strand, counting down.
ATCTTCAATTTGGTGATCAGGTTAAGATCAAGAAATTCGGTAGAGGTGCCTAATCGCACGTACTTGAAACTTTGATGGAGGCAGTTCAAGACTCTCATGCGTAACTTGAACTGCACACACCAAGATGATCGGGTCATGATCATTAATTTCTGCAGAGGCGCCTAATTGCACATGCTTAGTCCAAGTGCGCTCACGCGTAACTTGAACTATATCTTACTGTCAGATGTAGAAACTTAACATGACAGAGTTTATGGGATTTTTAGCAAACCCCCAGCTATCAACCGATTTGATTAGCCTTTAGCAAACGCCGTTTGCGTTGGGCTAGCCATGCTATTCCCCTCAACATGGTGAGTTGTCGAGAAACTTGATCTCCTCTTCCCGCTGCCTTAACAGCATTGGGCAATTGATTTCATACTTTTACCCCCAGTATGATAGGGTTGGCGAGAAACTTGATCTCCTCTTCCCTTTGCTTTAATAGCATTGGGTAAAAAAATTTTATTTATAGCACTCAATTAGCCATTCCAATGGCTATTGAGAATAACAGAAGCATGATGTTTATCATCGTCAATATTTTCGGCACCCCCAGCCAAATCCGGCTGCTAGCCAATGAGAATGATTTTGTCACAGTTGTGGTTCGGAGCGTATCCAAGGGGCTAGCTCGCAAGTACGGGCTGCCCATGCTTGGTGTCGATATTGACTTCCCTACTGGTACAGGGATCGCTTTGGCAGGGAACTTATTGGTTCCTACTACTAAAGTTGCCATATTTGCAGAAACTTTCTTCTGTTCCTCTTTAAGTGTGAGAATTCCGGCTTCTATCAATGCTTGAATTCGGTTCTTAAGAGGATAGCAATCTTTAGTTGGGTGCCCGACATTCCGATGGTACAGGCAATAGTTGGGGTCGTTGGTTTTACTAGCGTCTTTCGGTTTTTGATTCTCCGGAAGTTTCAATATACCCTTCCTAAGGAGGAGATGGAATAGAGTACCTGTCTGCTCCGTCTTGAATGTATAAGTTCTATCTTGTCGGGGCCTATTTTGACCTGCACCTCTCGGATTCTGAGGTCTTGGTTTCGGATCTGCAACTGATATCATCACAGCCTTCCCTCTATTTTTAGGATCCTGTGGATATGGCATGTTATTCGTAGAGTTTCTCGTGCTACGAGATTTCTCAATCTGACGAATTATATCTTCCGCCTGCTCTCCCTGCTTTAACAGGTCTTTTCAATTTTTAGACTCTACAGCTCTCATTCTTATCAGCACACCTGTCCTGAGATTATACTTGCAGGTTTCCACCAGAGTTTCCTGGACCATACCGTGTCGACAATACACAAATTTTTTCCTGAAGCGTTCAATGAAATTCTTGACCGTTTCCTGTTCACCTTGCTTTGTTGCAAGGAGGGAATGAACCGATATTTCGGTATCATCCTCGAAGAAACGTGCGAGGAATTGTTTCTCAACGTCAAACCAGGTATTGATAGTACCTGGGGGCAACTGCATAAATCATATAAAGGCAGGCCCTCGCAGGGTGCTTGCAAATACTTTGGTCATTACGGGATCATTTCCCATTAGATGACCTGCTTGCGATAAAAAGTAATATAGGTGCTGCTTTGGGGACCCCTTCCCGTCATAGGACTCTAATTTAAGGGTTTATATTTTTCTGGATATGGTGCCAAATCCCATTCAGGCGGGTATGGTCTTGAAACCCCCGATTCTTTCAATTCTTTCTTGTGCATTAGGGCATCCAGTTGACTTTGCAATTTCTCGATCTTTTCTCCATGAGGATCATGGAAAGAGTATTTGTCATCATCCTCATATGTCGAATAAGCCTTTTCTTCTTTAGTTTCTTCTTTTGTCTTAGGTGGCGGTTCCAAAGAAGTTTTAGCCTTATCATCAACTATCTTCTGGGTATTTTCGACCACTTTTAGAAGCATTAGTTTGAGATCATTAATGGCCTGTTGCTGACCTCGAATCATCTGCTCTTGGATTTCTATCCTCTGGTCAATATCATCTGACTTGTCTACCACGTGCGAGTGTGATTTCAGTGATCGGGAGGATGCACAAGATTGTATGGAAGCTATGGCTGAATTGTCGCTGTCATTATCATAAGAATCTTTTGCAAGTTTCTTGTATTTTTGAGGAGCGACAGCGCCTGATTTGAGCCGGTTGAAATAATGAGGTTCTTCATTATCTGCATCTCATATTCTTTCTCCATAATCTTTTTGCCTTTGCCGACCATATTTGAGGTCACTACGTTTAATTCTTTTTCTTTAATTTTGTATCTCAGATCATTCTTTCTCCTCTTTGGAGTACCTTGACAAGACTCAGTTATTCTGTTAAATATAGACACTCTCTTCTTAGTACAACAGCAATTATCCAATACAGCAGATATGGCTGTTATGAGCTACTCACAATGACATATTGAGTATGGCTGAGCTTGAGTCATATTTCTCATTTTTGTCAAGTAATTTCTGAGATTGGTGACCTTGGATGACGAAGAATCGTGCAGGTCACCTGGTTGTTGAGAGGGTCCAGGGGCCCACTGAACCTTCTTGGAATCATTAGAGTCAAGTCCTGATTCAATAGTGTGATTATCAAACCTGATTCTATATTCAGGTTGATTTACGTGGAGTTGAGAACTAGCTTCGCGTTCTGGCACGCGGAGCTGAGAATTAGCTTCGCGTTTTGATACGCGGGGCTGAATAATAGCTTCGCATTTTTGCACTCTAGCCTCGCGTTTCACGCTGGCTTGGCATCTCTGCAGAAGTTTATCTACTGGGATATTAGCCTCGCGTGGAGAAAATTTCTTGCATGCTGGCTTATTCTTGCGATTAACGCAAGTCACAACTTCGCGTCTAGCGCGATTTTTATGATTAACGACAATCTGCCAATCATATTCGCGATTTACGCGGAGGTGAGGCATCTTGCGTTTCTCGCAAGTACTACTAGCTTCGCATTTCTCTCTAAGCCCGGTATTAGTCTCGCGTGGAGAATCACACGCTGGCTGTAAGGAATCTTTATCCTCGCGTTCCTAGCGAGTGTAAGAAATCTTGCGTTTATCGCAAGTCGTACTAGCTTCGCATTTATCGCTAAGTCCAATAATAGTCTCGTATGGAGAATCACATGCTGGTTTTAATGAATCTTTATCCTCGTGTGTCTCGCGAGTGTCAAAAATCTTGCGTTTATCGCAAGTTGAACTGGCTTCGTGTTTATCGCTAAGTCCAGTAATAGCCTCGCATGGAGAATCACACGCTGGCTTTAGGAAATTTTTATCCTCGCATTTCTCGCGAGTGTAAGAAATCTTGCGTTTATCGCAAGTGCTACTGGAACGTCTAGCCTCACGTTCTATGACATTAGCTCCGCGTCCAAGGCGGGCTTTGAGGGCTTTTCGCCTTGCTTTCCGATTTCTATTTCGGAGTTGGGTTCTGGTCAATCCAGTTTCTAGATCTTCTTTGGCAGTAGAGGGACCATCCTCTGCTAGGATTTTCTGCCCGAACACCGGCTCTATGGCTGCGGTCTCCAAGGATCCCCGTTCCTCGGTGGATACCTTTTTACCCGTTGCTTGGGTATTGGAGCGCACGCGACGATAGTGTCGTGTCTTGTTCAGGTTACCTGATGATTCAGAAGAGAGGTACTCCTCGTACTTCTGCTGATCGATTTCAACGACGAGCATGTCTACATCGGATCCGATTGCGCCACAATCTCTTCTTTAGTGAAAGAGACGGCTCCCACTGTGGTCGCCAGTTTGTTCGCAGCGGAATTTCTTCACTTTCCTTCCATTAAATTAACTTGAATTACAACGAAAGAGAACAAGAAAAAGAAAGAACAAACGAGAGGATTTTATATCTCAATCGCTCTCTTTTACAAAATAGTGAGGGATCTGTGGCGATGGGATCTGTCAAGCAGCTCCTTTGGACGATCTGACGTCGAACTCTTCTCTCTTGAAGGTGGCGGTCGACTGTAGAAGATCTTCTCTGGTCTTTCACGAATTCAAGGCTCTATGCGTAACTTGAGTTCTCCAAGATGCCGAAAAGATGAAAAGAAGACCTCTTAAAGATTGATGATCATCTATGAATTGATCTATTATTGATTGATCCTCCCTAAAGTCTCCTCAAAGAGGGTATTTATAGATTTTAGTGATTATGAGAGTTTCCATAGAAATAGGAATAAAGATTTCTATAGGAATAGAAATAAAGATTTTTGTATTCATCAAGGATTCAAATCCAATATTTAATATTGATTAAAATATCTTGATTTGAAATTCTGATTGGACTCGATTTGGGAATTAGATAAGTCCAAATCTCAATCACAATCAATTTGGAATTCTAATGAAATCTGCTCACGCGGAGTTAACGCAGAGCTAAATTCATCAGAACGCGGAGCTATGGATTAGCTTCGCGTTTTGCTCAAACGCGAGGCTAAAATAGCCAAACGCGGAGCTACGGAGTTCTGTGTGGAAAATTCCTTTTTACATAGAAATTTTCACTGCCAACAGCTGGGAGAGAAGTATCAAGGGAGGCAGGCTGAGTTGATAAAACCAATGCGTTATTATCCTCCTCCCCTTGTTGAGTTGTCGGTTTCGACTCATTGGAGGCACCTTTTGCCCCGAAATCTTTCATCTCTACCACTTTCGTGCTGCCAGCCTTCTTCTTCTGAGCATACTAGGCTCTGATTTCTCTCAGACAAGTATGGTTTACATTGAAGTTTTGGGGAGCGGAACCACTTGCAGAAACCGAAACTCATATGCGAGTTCGGGGTCTTGAGTGGGAGATCAAATCTAGCCTGGGTTCCGCCTGCGACGAAGTGAAACCAAGCTCGAGCTCCTTCAAGAGCATTCCCAACAAAACTTATCTCCTTGTTGGGATTACCAACATAGAGTTGATCATACCCGAACTGTCAAGCAAAACGGCTCAGATAGTAAGGCTCTATATAGCAATGGTTCCCTAAACGAAGAACCAAATATCCTGGGCGAATGTTTATCAACCACCAGAAGCACCCTTGAGACAGAACTGTGAACTTGTCAGCACCAGCAATGTCCGCGAATTCCTCCCCATACTCAGCATTGGGAAAGTACGGGAAACATCTGAATAACTCAAAATTTGCAAAGTGACGGAGGGTCTTACGGATTGTAGCCATGTAGCCCCCTTTCCATTGCGACCTCTCATAGTGCTGCACTTTTGGAGTACTTAAGTCTATCTGCGAATCAGCAGTACTCATCAAAGTGGGGCAGTGTAGAACTAACCAGGCCATCAAATAAGTTTAAGAGAGTTCTACATGCGGGTTAGGAGTCGTAATAATTAGTTCTCCTTTCTTCCTCTGCTCCTTCACGTTACAGAATTTGTCAGCCAATCTCCTGAGTCCGCTTTGGACACTGCACACCATTGCGGGCAACAGACTGAGGTGCCTACCGAATGCAAGTAAGACAGCTGGGTATACGGCCTCAACAGGTATGCTCTCCTGTGAAGAAATCACACATTTCTTTAACCATTCCATCAAGTAGCCTGCCAAGAAGGACGGATAAGGTAAAGGTTGGAGGGCCTGGTAGTGAAAGCTTTCAAAGAATGTTCCAGTCTTGAAAACGTCCTCGTCAGATTCGGCGATGTAAGCATCTGTTCCAAAACTTGCGATTCTTCTCTCAACCTCCTTTTAAGAAGTTGAAGGAAGGCTGATAAGTGCCATATATTGCATATTTATAGCCTTCATATTACCTATTTTTTGTATATAAATAATGCTACTCGGGTATTGTTAGTGTGTTTTACAGGAATTTTATTCGTACAAGGAGATGGCATGAAATCAGAGTTGGAGTCGAAAATCAGAGTCCGAAAAGTTTCTAAAGTGAGCAAAACTACGAGACTACGATGCTGCAGAGACTCAAAGTCAAATACAGTCATGACAATTAAACGTACAAGACAAGACGTTCACGAAACAAAATTTTCATAATTGTTTGGCTTACTTGAGCCGCTATTTAGCGATTTAAGACGCTAATTGGTGGCCCTATGTGGGTCCCATGCGGTGAAATTTTTCCCGTAGCTTCGTTGTAATCTTGTAGTTTCACAATTGTATTATAATTGGGTTTAGATTTCCGAAACTTATATATTGGCCGTATCCTTGTATTCTAAGGAGGATCCTGAACTTTTCTACTCGTTTTAAAATTAATAAAATTAGGGTTTTGCTGAAGGAGTGACGGCCACATTACTGTGATCCAGAGGTATGCCATTGCTTATAGTTATTTATTTGCTTTCTAGATAGAGTTAATTGCTTTCTAGTTTATGTTTTATTGCTTTCTAGATTAAATTTATTTACTTTCATGAATGAAGATTTGATTTTGCTTATTAGGAATATGAGTAGCTAATTTTCTTTAGCCCTAAGATGTAGATGAAGTTAGTTTAATAGATCTAATATGGATTTACCTCATCTTCTTCCTAGAAAAAAATAAAATTATGATTTTTCTATAAAAAAATAAAAGATGGAGTTCATAAATCATAATTCTTTGATAGATTATGTTTAATTAATATTTTGATAATCTATGCTTAGATGAAGTTTGGAATTCTTAATCTTTATTTGTTTTTAGAATTATCAATAGAGATTTTCCTATAAATAAATTGACTTGAATAAACTTGTAAATCTGATTTCCTTGATAAGTTATACTGGAATTAGGTTTTCTTGATAGCCTATACTTAGATTAGGGTTTGAAGTTTATTTCTTTTCTTTTGTTTATGAAATTTTTTACTTGATATGATTTGTTTTTAAGAAAAGTGTTATTTTTGATGATCTATACTTGCACATCACTTGATATGTCGTACTTAGGGGCACTCGATTAAAATCAAATTAAAAAGATCACATTTTTAATATGTTACTTAACCGTGCATAATTAAAAAGTTAGGAAGAAATAGATAATTCATTGTTAGGCTATTATTCTAATGGATTCGAGATCTTAGGCTAACCTCTAGAATTTAAACTAATCTTCTCTCGATCTAAAATCTCATAGTTAGTCTGTTAGACTAAGGAAAGAATAAGAAATCGCAAAACACTTTAGATCCCTATGGGACGATCTGTACAGCGCTACACCGATACTGTGCACTTGTAGTAATTTATCACATCAAATTTTTGGCGCCGTTACTGGGGATCGACGGTGTTTTTTCTTACTTTTTCTGACGTTTTATGGGATTAACAGTGTGCGTTGAGTGTGCAGGGATAATAAAGTGCAGATACAGGAAATTAAATAGGACTAAATAAGCATTAGGAGTGCACTGAAGCAAGAAGAGTCCAAGATTCCCTGCTTTGGCTGCAAATTAGAGGCTCAAACCGCCATTTGGCAGCCCTTTAGGTACAAAACCCACGAAACTTTCTTGTTATTTGTATTTTGTGTCACTGGTTCTGTATAAAAATACAAAAAAAACATTTAGAAATAGTAGGAATCGCATTTTTATTTGATCATATCTATTCCACCGTTTTATCTCTCCACTGCACTCCACTTCTGGCATTAGTTTAGGAAATTCAAGCATACACTCCGGTCACTGGTTTATGCCACATTGTACCCGTAATTAATTTGGTTGACTTGTGAGATCAGATTTGTTTATGGGAGCCAAGATGGACCAATCGATCCCGATCCTTCAGAATCGATGTTACCCGTTGCGCACATCACTTCCATCATGCATAAAACTTCCACACGTAGCGGGTAATCACTATAAGTTGAAGCCGCAGTATATTAGTATGCTTTCTAAATTCACTAGTTCTGATTCAGAAGATGCATATCTCTTTATCAGTGAATTTCAAGAAGTATGCGTGATGATAAAACTGCAACACTTATCGTAGGATGCAATTAAGCTCTGCTTCATCCCCTTTGCACTTAAGAATAATGCCAAAAAGTGGTTGTACAGTATGCCTACTGATCAATCACTACTTTGGATGAATTCGTTACGGTGTTTCTTAAGAAGTATTATCTCACGCATAAGACGGTAAGGATACGAAATCAAATCAATCAATTCCGTCAAGTGTCAGGTGAACCCTTCTGGAAATACTTAGAACGGTTTAAAAACCTTTTAGCTCAGTGCCCCCACCATGTGATAGAAAAGTGGCGGTTATGTCAAATCGGGTAGGAAGGACTCGATTACATATCCAAAACTCTTCTTGAATCCATGTGTCAGGGGGAGTTTATGAGGAAAAACAAGGATGAAGCATGGAACTTTCTTAAGGATCTATCGTGGAAGACTATGTAGTGGGAGAGTCCCGCTGAGAAGTCCAGTGCATCAACTTCTGCACATAAGGGTGAGATTCATAGTGTTGATAGCTCTATAGCTGCCGAAGCTACGATGGCAGCCCTTGTGAGGAGAATTGAGGAACTAGAGACTCCTAGTGCTCCACCAGTGGGTCAAGTAAATCAAATTCAAGTTCCCACATCCTTTAATTGCGAAACTCTGAATCAAGTTATGGAGGAGTGTCCATTATTAATGAATCCCATGGGTCACACACTTGAGCAGGCTAACGCCTTATATCAACAACCCATGAACAATCCTTACACTCCTACATACAATCCTGACTGGAGGAATCATCCAAATATATCATGGGGTCAAGGGTAATATCAGGGGGGCCCTAACCCTAACATGCAGCCTCCAGCCACTGGTCAGTTTCCAAGACCAAATGTGAGTGCTTATCAACACCCAAATGCTTCAAATTATGGGAACAAGCAGAATAGACAACCTGCACAAAACCACTCACATCCACAACAGGGGTCTAATATTGATCAAGAAAAGCGAGTTCAGTCACTTGAGAAGCACGTTGAAAATCTTCTCAAGTCTCATTCCAAATTTGACATGCATATGTCCAACCTTGACACACACATGCAAAATCTTATGAAAGTGTCAACTGACTTTATTCAAAATATAAGTCAACAACTGCTCGTGAACTCTCAATCTATAAAAAAATATAGAGCAGCAGGTTGGACAATTAGTAATTCAGATGAGTGAACGTGGCCAGGGTACCTTTTCAAGTCAACCCATAACGAACCCTAATACCAGTTCCTCAAACTCCAATCAGTCACATGTCAACCAATGCAATGTCATTCACACGCTTAGATCTGGCAAGCAAGTGGACAATAATGCAGCCATGCCCCCTGATCCAACTCCTACTATCTTGCAGGCTACACCATCTCTTCCACCCCTTTCTCCACAATCATCTCCATCACCTCTATCACTGTCACATACTCATTTGGAAGAACATGTTCCTAAACCGAAAGTACCATATTCCAATCAGCTTAGGAAGTTTTTACCGCAAGTAGAAAAGATTATTGAAATATTTCAGCAGGTGAAGGTTAATATTCCACTCCTTGATATTATACAACATGTTCCTACTTATTCTAAATTTCTCAAGGATTTGTGTACTAAGAAACTAGCAAGAAACGTTCTTAAGAAAGTTTTTCTTACTGCAAATATATCACATATCCTCTCTAACTCCTTGCCTATCAAGTACAAAAATCCAGGTTCCCCTACAATCGCATGCATCATTGGGAACACTATATTTGATAGGGCATTGCTTGATTTAGGGGCAAGTGTCAAGTTGCTTTCTTACACTGTTTATCAGCAACTGGGGTTAGGAAAACTTCAACCTACTAAGGTCGCATTACAGCTAGCTGATCATTCGATCAAGAGACCCCTTGGTATGGTTGAAGATGTGCTCATTAAGGTCGATGAGTTTATCTTTCCTATAGACATTATTATCTTAAAAACCGAGCTGATCTCTAATCCACGGAACCAAATTCCCGTCATCTTGGGTAGGCCATTCCTTATAATATCAAATGCATTAATTGATTGTAGGAGTGGCCTCATGAAATTATCGTTTGGGAATATGACTGTGGCATTGAACATATTTAATATGGATGAGCACGCAATGAGCTCCCTCATTGAGGTCAATATGATTCACGGTTTGCATTCTCATTTGACCTCTTGCACTAATGATGAACCCTCATTTGAGTAAATGTTCAAATATGAGCTCATGTTATTAGAAGAATTGGCACATACTGATTCTATGTATGATGATACTTATGCAAGTGTGTCATCGAATTATGAGCAAACTTTTGAAGATTTGTTTGTGAGGAGCTCGCATTACTTCGCGAGTTAGAAGAGCCAGTACCACGTTCACTTGATCCTATAGCACTCTTTTCACCTCATGATATTTCTACATGTATGCTTGTTACTAACGATGATTGGCAGGTTTATAATAAAGAATTCTTTAACCCAATTGTTAATGCTTACATGTGGACAAAGAAAAAGCGAAACGGCATAAGAAGCAGACAGGTAATCTCGTGACTTGTAGGAAGTTGATGAGATATAATAATGCACCCACTTCACATTTAAAACGCACACACTATGAAAGTGGGAAGCGATCGAGAGGTCGTAACCGCTCTCCATGCGTTAATAGGGTGATGATATTGAGATCGTAACTTTTGTGACTCTCATTATTTGTATAGTATTTGTATAATAACTTTCATATTTATTTTACCACACCTGGTTTGTGTATGAGGGCATACACAAGTTTAGCTGTGGGGGGAGTAGTTTTTAGGAGATTTTTATTTTTTAGGATTTTTAGGATTTTATTTTTATTTGTAGGATTTTTTTTAGATTTTTAAGTTTCTTTATTTTACACTTTGGATAGTTTTTAGGGTAACTTAAAAAAAAATTTGAAAAATAAAACTTGTTTTCATCAATAGATCAACCTAATTACAGATAAAGGAACAAATTCAGATTTGAAATTAGATAGGAGAGTAGATTGGATAATACACTTTGAATTTTATGAAAAAAGACTAAAATCCAAAAAATAAATATCGCTAACAGTGGTTTTGAGGCAAGTGTACATCTACTTTTTTTTCACTTCACAATAGTTTATTAGGCTAAGGATAAAGATAATAACGATTGAGTAAGTTTTCTCTCTCTATAAAAAAGAAAAAAAAGAAAAAATTGAGAATAAAAAAATGGGGTGAGTCTGGTATAAGGCAATAGTCTCGAGAGTGATAAAATAATGGAGTGCGCCTGGTATTAAGGCAATAATCTTAAGAGTGAAAAAAAAGTATGATCCAAGTAATCGGGTATTTTGCGCCTAAGTAAACGTGAATATTCGCATGAAAGGCGAAATATTCTAAAAAAAGAAAAAAAGAAAAGAGTATGAACCGAGTAATCGGGTACGTTGCGCCTAAGCAAACGTGAATATTCGCATGAAAGGTAAAATATTCTTAAAAAAGAAAAAAAATATTATAAGAGAGGAGATGAATCATGAGTTAGAGTTCGAGTCCAAAACCGAAGTAGACTATCACACGTGCACATAGATGTATAGGAGCCAATGGGTTATCTGTTAGTAGGTATTGAAAAATAAGATTTAAATTTTTGGTTAAAATAATAAGTGTATCTGATATGATGTTCGATTTGAAAATTAATAATCTAAATGCGTTCTTGAGTTTGTATATTAGTGAGATTAATTGATGAAAATATTATAAAAAAAGATTTTTCTTTATTTTGTATAAAAATTTTACTTTTCTTATTTTTTGGTTATCCTTATTTTCCTTTTCTTTATTCCTTAATCTATTTTCTTCATGAATTTTGTGGGTATATTCACTGCAAACCCTCACGAGACATAACTCATCCACTAGGGTAACCAAGGGGTTAAAGGCTTGTTGCACGTGCTAAGTGCAATCGCGATTCCTGCGAAAGTGAGTTAGGATTTTTATTTTTCTTTTTATGTTTAGGTTTTGCTCTAGAACTAGCAAAAGATAGGTGTGGGGGTGTGATAAGTGTCATATATTGCATATTTATAGCCTTCATATTACCTATTTTTGTATATAAATAATGTTACTCGGGTATTGTTAGTGTGTTTTTCAGGAATTTTATTCGTACAAAGAGATAGCATGAAATCAGAGTTGGAGTCGGAAATCAGAGTCCGAAAACATTCTAAAGTGAGCAAAACTACTAGACTACGATGCTTCAGAGACTCACAGTCAAATACAGTCAAGACAATTAAAATTAAAAGACAAGAGGTTCACGAAACAAAATTTTCATAATTTTTTGGCTTACTAGAGCAGCTATTTAGCGGTTTAAGCCGCTAATTGGCTGCCCTATATGGGTCCCATGCGGTGAAATTTTTCTCGTAACTTTGTTGTAATCTTTTAGTTTCACAATTGTATTATAATTGGGTTGGATTTCCGAAACTTATATATTAGCCGTATCCTTGTATTCTAAGGAGGATCCTAAACTTTTGTACTCGTTTTAAGATTAATAAATTTAGGATTTTGCTGAAGGGGTGACGGCCACAATACTGTGCTCCAGAGGTAAGCCATTGCTTTTAGTTATTTATTTGCTTTCTAGATAGAGTTAATTGCTTTCTAGTTTAGGTTTTATTGCTTTCTAGATTAAATTTATTTGCTTTCATGAATAAAAATTTGATTTTACTTATTAGGAATATGAGTAGCTAATTTTCTTTAGCTCTAGGATGTAGATGAAGTTAGTTTAATAGATCTAACATGGATTTATCTCATCTTCTTCCTAGAAAGAAATAAAATTATGATTTTTCTATAAATAAATAAAAGATGGAGTTCATAAATCATAATTTTTTGATAGATTATATTTAATTAATATTTTGATAATCTATACTTAGATGAAGTTTGGAATTCTTATTCTTTATTTGTTTTCAGAATTATCAATAGAGATTTTCCTATAAATAAATTGACTTGAATAAACTTGTAAATCTGATTTCGTTGATAGGTTATACTTGAATTAGGTTTCTTGATAGCCTATGCTTAGATTAGGGTTTGAAGTTTATTTCTTTTCTTTTGTTTATGAGATTTTTTACTTGATATGATTTGTTTTTAGGAAAAGTGTTATCTTTGATGGTCTATACTTGCACATCACTTGATAGGTCATACTTAGGAGCACTTGATTAAAATCAAATTAAAAAGATCACCTTTTAATATGTTACTTAACCGTGCATAATTAAAAAGCTAGGAAGAAAGAGATAATTCATTGTTAGGCTATTATTCTAATGGATTTGAGACCCTAGGCTAACCTCTAGAACTTAAACTAATCTTCTCTCGATCTAAAATCTTATTGTTAGTCCGTTAGACTAAAAAAAGAATAAGAAATCGCAAAACACCTTAGATCACTGTGGGACGATCTGTACAGCGCTACACCGATACTATGCACTTGCAGTAATTTATCACATCAAAGGCGAGTGAAATTAGGGTTATTCTTTGAAAAGTTGGGCAAAAGGTATTGCAACCACTTCTTCGGCCTCAAATTGTGAGTGTCGGACATTTTGGTGCATATATGATAATGGCAAAGCAACTCCCAATAAGTGTCATAGGCCAAAGAGTCCTGAGTCTTCAACAAATGGTGTTCTTCCCCAATAGGGACATATTCTTCATATGGGATGTCTTCCATGGGTTGTCCCAAAATTTCATATATCTCGTGAAGGGCGAAACCAAATTCGCCGTGAGGGGAAAATATTGTACAAGTATCAGGATTGTACAATTTTAGTAAAGCAAAAAAATGAAACCTTCTAGCAGGAATACCGTGCTGAACAGCCCTGATAGCACGATACAACTTCGCATGATGAACCTGATATCTGAAAGTGTTCAAAAAGAAGTCAGTCAGGATTGTCCACTCTCCTTTTGAAGAGCAGTGAACCCATCCAGGGGGCACAAAAGCCTTGAACAGGAAACACCCCTTGCACATTGACGAATTGATGTAAGAAAGTCTGTGCAATTATGGGTGTTTTACCAATAGGGAAGTCTTGTTTAAAAAACCCGGGGAACAATCCACAGAAGTGTTTTCCAGTGGTATGGGGGGAAAGCACCCTGTGAGCTAAATCCTCCCAATAAGATTCCATCCTGCGGTCTGTTTAAGTGCCAGTCCATTCGTCTGGGTACAGAAAGGAATTGGAGGAATAGGAATGGGTAGGACCTCTCCATGTTGGGGAGAAATAAGTAGCGACCTTCAACTTAACGAAGTCACTTGTAATCTCCATCTTCCAAACCACTATCGGGCACCGAAATGTGATCCCCGAACAAAAAGACAGGTTTACTTAGCAAGGATCGATTATCTCCTTCAAAAGGAGCATTGGTCATCAGCTCTCGCAATATTGAGTGAGTAGGGTGAAGAATTTTGTTTCCCTCTCTTGGCTATTGGATGCTATATAATGTGGGAAAACTTGGCCGAATCTGAACTCCTTCTTCCCGTCATAGCCACCCGAGTATCCAAAATAATGGTCCTTAGGCCAAGGATTCAAAGCGTAATCAAGTGCAAAAGAAACATTCAGATTCAAGACAAAAAATTAAGGAGGGCATTGCCTTTCGAAAGTGTATTGAAAAAATTACCTCCAATCAAAGGTTCCTGCCGAACCACTATCGAACTGGAGGTTTCTTGAAGATCTCGATTGTCACTGGCAGAAGCATCGGAGGAGAAAGCTTTCTTCAGCATCTTGTGTAGATTAAGGAAATCCTTCACGAGAAGAATCGGAAGCTAAGGGAGGTCGAAGATGAGAAGTCTTAAAAAACCCTAAAGACAAAATTTGGAGTTCAAATTTCTGAAGATAGGAAAGACCTCTCTCATGAAATCGAGGTTATATAGCAGATAATTTGACGGCCGAGATCTTTGAATGGATGTGATCTCTGGCCCAAATCTCATGAGGACTTTTTCATTTAATGTGGCTCAGAGAACGTCTCAATTCTACGCCTTATAAAGCGACCACCTTCTGGATTTTCCGCAACTAAAATAAAAGTTCGCGACCCTAATACAGAGTCATGTTCCTCCCAAAATGAAAGTTTGAGACCCTAACACAGAGTCGTCTTCTTCTGCAAAATGAAAGTTTGTGACCCTAATACAGAGTCGTCTTCTCCTTCCAAAATGAAAGTTTGCGACCCTAATACAGAGTCGTCTTCTTCTCCAAAATGAAAGTTTGCGACCCTAACACAGAGTTGTCTTCTTCTGCAAAATGAAAGTTGGCACCCCTAATACAGAGTCGTGTGCCTTCCAAAATGAAAATTTGTGATCCTAATACAAAGTCATATTTCCTTTCAAGAGTTGAAAATTGTGGCCCTAGCACCGAGTTGCATTTTCCTTCAAAAGCAGCAACTTCACGGCGCTAATACAGGGTCGTGTTCCTTTCAAAATGGAAGTTCAAGGTATTGAGATAGAGTCATGCTGCCCTCAATTGAAGAAAGTTCTAATACAGAATCGTAACCTCAGAAATATGAAAAATGGAGATTCTAATATAGAATGTTATATCCAAAGTATTCCAGAACACCTCAAAGAATCGTGAGAGTTTTGAAAACTTTGGAGGGGATTTTTGTCAGCAAAAAATTATGGAGTCATCTATTAAAATAAAGCAGATCTGTGAATTTAGGGTTGGAGATCCGCAACTCAGCAGATCCGTGAATCTAAAATTCAAGGTTCGCGACTCAGCTACGACAGGACAAGTCCACAAATCTAAAGATGAGATTCGCGATACCACCCATAGCTCCGGGGAGGGTTTTAATACAAAATCACCCGACCCGAACAAGGGAGTTACCACCTCGGATGGTGAAGCCAACTGCCAAACGAATGCAGCGGCATTATTTCGATCGTGGGAGTAACTACCTAGCGAATATGATGGCACTTCTCGAGTAGTGGGGCTAACGATCGAACGAATGAGACGGAGATGTTACCCTAGAACCCCTATAAAAAGCAGGAAAATGAAAAGAGAGGGGATTGATCATCTTCTTCTTGAATTACCCCTTGTGATCAGAAGTCCAGAGCCTTCTTTTCCTACTAATTGAAAGAGTTTGTGTGGAGTGTCAACGGAGAGTAAGATCGTCCTCCATAGCTACCTCAGAACCCAGCTTTAAACAAAGAGGGAATCCATTTTCCTCATCTTCTGTAAACGGAAAACCGTTGGAATTGTAATTCTTTATTGAAATATCTCAATAGAGAATCATTTACAATTTTTATGGCGAATAGCCACGTGAGCTACCGGGAGTTAAAACGTGAATCTAAATGCTAAAATCCGCATTTTAGTTACAAATCTAAAAGATTAAAGATGTCAATTACAAATCCTGAAGATTTAACACAAATTCCTTGGATTAAAAGACAAAGAATTAATCCTTAAATCAATGAGGCCATTAATTGAACGGTTACGCCAATTCAAAGGCCTCCACACCTTTCTAAATAGCCAAAGGCTAGGCTAAAGAATGGGATACACAGACACACGATTACTTGGTGAATCACTAAGTTGATCAGTTGGTGAATTTCTAAGTTAATCATCTCCATTTGAGCACTTGTGCTAAGAATCTAGAGTCTTTGCATCCAAGAGGTTTAAAAAGGCTGCAAATTGAAGAATTTGTTCGGAGCATCAAAGGAGAGAGCATCGACCTCTACGGCTACAATAGAACCCAGTATTAAACAAAGAGGAAACTAAATTTCTCATCTTCTATAAATGAGAAACCATTCTTATTATAATTTTTATTGAAATTTTCAATAAAAATTCAACTTTATGGCAAACAGAAGATTGGCGACTCCACTAGGGAGCCTTATCACTAATGATGTAGCCATAACCTAATCCAAAAAAGTCCCAGTTGTTAGTATGGTCGAATCGCTCATTATTGAGTTCGACCAGGAGAAGTATGAGGAATTGCTCTCCTCTAGCTCAACGAGCCCAAGATCCATGCAAAAATGTTGCAAGGTCTCAAACAACTTAGTTTCTAATGAGAATCTAAAAATTACAGTCCTGCCAAAGGACTCTCTAGACCAGTACAATCTTAAAGGAGAGATTTCTCCTTTATTAGCACAAGGCTCCGAGTCTGTCCCACTCAAAACCTGCGTTGATCCAAAGGGATGGATCAAGATCCTTGCAACAACGAAGAGAATGACTAGAGAGGAGATAATCCTGAAGACAAGGTTCCTCTTACCTATACCATGAGGAGGAACTTAAGAAGAAGAAAGGCTCGTGTCTTCCGCAGAGCCATGCAAGAAAAACCAACTGTCATGGAACAACCATGCGAAGCTCTAATTTGCTATGGCAACCAAAGAGCGAAGTCGTGGTCCCTAATAAGAAGCTAGGCCAAGACATAGATGGGTTCATTCGCGTTTCTTACAGGAAATGCCGCTCGCTCACCAAGTATATCTTTGACTATAAACGTAGAGTTTACATCTGCATTTCACAGACTAAAGTGGGTCCCAAACTCACATTTCAGTAGCAAAATGCGGACCTTAGGGTTGTATTTCAGAAGTTAAACACGGGCCACAAACCTGCGTTCTTGAAGCTAAACACGGAGCTCAAATCTGCGTCTCAAAAGAAGCCAAACGTGGCCCTCATATCCACATTCACGAAGAAAATTTAGCCTCTAAGGCTCATAGATTGTCAATTCCAGGCATACCAACTTCATCAGAAGCTCAATCTCCAGCTGAAAAGGCTAAAGTCAAATTTGCACCAAGTATTTTCAAGGGGATAGAATCTCCTATCCCAAAGATATTATTTGGAGGGGATGTTGCCTCAACTAAAGTCCCACAAGTTTCAATGCACAGAGAAATTTCAAGTATCTCACTGTCATTGTGAATAGCTAATCAATACAGTGCTATCTCATTGCCACCATATTGCAACTCTTGCAAGACCATATGTCTTCAACATAATTGTGTTGTCTCTTGTTCAACGTTTAAAAAGAAGACGATACAATATCAAACAAGAATTCTTCGATCCGGAGTATCCTGAAGTATCATCCAGAATGATATCTTTGGAAGGAAAGAAGAAAAAGAAGATGAGGAGCATTCCTCAAAAAGTCTCATCAGACTCTGAGCACTATCCTAGTTTGAAGAGTGTATTAAGCAATATACGAGGTTATTTTCAAAACACCCGAGTTTAGAGGAGGGTGATAGTATCTTTGGATTATCGAAAGATGGCCCGTATCTCCTCCGATGAAGAAGAAACAATAAACTATGCTTTGCAGAATCTCAAACATCAGACTCGTTCCTTGAAAATTCTACCTACGCCACATAGCATAGGGAAATCCTGAAGAATTTAGGAAGATAATGGATGAGTAGGAGAAGATCATCCAAAATTAGGAGAATGCTCCAATTCCTGATCAAATAGCAAACGAAGAATAAGGAAGAATCTTCTTCCAAAAGTTCTCGCATCCCTAAGAAGGACAAAGGGGAATCTCGTACTCCCCCTTGGAGCACTGGAGGCAAGGAACATGAAGAAAAAGATTATCACTTTGAACATTCGCGCCATCAATCCAAGAATTCATAACAAGAAGGCAATCCACATGCTGCCTTGATGGAGAGCTTCCAAAACTAGCTCAATGCTCTTATTCATAAGAGCAACTTGCAAGAGACGGGGGTCATAAGGACGTATACGGTGGAGTGGGAGAATATACCATTCGCGGAAAATTACAAGCCTATGAAACTCAAGTCATTCAATGGTAAAGGGTCGTCAAATCAGCATCTTTACTGTTTCAAGTCACAAACAGGGCATTTAACTAGAAATGACCCAATCATCACATGAGTCTTTATTAGTACCCTCATGGGACTAGCATTTGAATGGTTTCAAAGACTAGAGCCAGGAACCGTCAACTCATGGAGCGATATGGAAAAGTCTTTCTTAACTAGGTTCTACGAAGATGATATGGAGATCTCAATACCAGCACTCCTTTCTACCAAACTAAAGAAGGGAGAGTCAGCTTGAGACTTCATTAAAAAATTCAAAAATGATTCTTTGAGATATCTGCATGAGATGCCAGAAAAGACTCTAGAGAAAACCTACAGACATAACCTCTCTACTAAATTTCTCGCCAGAATGGGGCTATGAATTCCTTTACTTGGAAAGAACTTTCAGCACAAGCCGAAGAAATTGCACAAAGGCTTGAGGCTGAAGAAGGATGTAGAGCAAGAAGAAATATCCTAGAACACCTCAATCATCTCGATCGAAAGGAAAAGAGACGAGGCGATAGATGCTCTAGGACTAGCTAAATTGCCTCCTATAAGGACTCCTCCTCCATTGAGGGCTCCACAAAAACAAAATTCCTTCAAGGATAAGCATACTACCACTATTTTCAATTTGCTCATGAAGAGGAATATGTGAAAATTACCAGATATGAAGAGCCCTGAAGAAGTAGGAAACGTTGATGATCCCAATTACTGTGTGTATCATAGGATCATTAAACATTCTACTAAAAAATTTTTTGTCTTAAAGGATAAAATTCAAGCCCTAGTGGATGCCAATGTCATCAAGTTACAGCCACATCAGAAGAAAGTGATAGCAAAAATGGTATCATTCAAATTTGGAAATGCTCTCAATTGGATACAATCAACCATTCAAGACGGAGTCCAACCAATTTATAAAGGCACAATGAGAGTTGTAAATTATGATCATCGTCAGTAACAAAAGAAAGGATTATCTCCCTTTAAAACATCCAAAGGACAGATAATATGGGTACATTTAGATCTTTTTAAAGATGAATAGTAGACTTCTTGTTCATCCAAAGAAGTCTAAGGGAAAGGCATGCACTTCCAATGTTGTCACTGTAGTCCCTAAAGATGACACAGCAGTTCATTCTCTCTCCGACTCAAGAGAGTAACTTAAAGAACATTGGCGGTCAATGAAGACCAACAACAACCTTCTGGAACGCGTTTAGGAAAAGACTACTTGAAAAACTATGATAGGTGGTTGAACCTCAAGTTCAAGAGAAGAACAAGCAGAAAAATCTTAAATTCAATAAAGCTCTTAAAAGTAAAGAGAAAGAAGCAACAAAAAATTTCAGGAAACCTTTTCGGTTTGATTTGTTGGCACAATTGTCCAACATTCCTACAAAAATCACCTTGTACGTGCTCCTAAGGCTATCCAAGCAAACTAGAGAAGTCTTAAGAGAAGCTCTATAAGGCTCTAAAGTGTTTCTGGCCTAGATTCCAGAAACAACGAGGAAGAAGAAGTTTGTACAGCATGCCATCAAGTTTCTAAAAAGATACCTTGCATAACTTTTTTCCCAGAAGATATGCAAGTAAAGAATAATAAGTATCACCGACTTTTATACTATAAAGACTATATAGGGTCAACAGAGATTGAACAAATTTAAGTCGATCCTAGATACGCTTTTATAATGCCAAGAAGGATACTGTAGTATCTCAGAGTCCCTATGAATAGACTGGCATCAACAAATATAACCATTTTCGAGTTCAACGCTAATGGTTTTAAACTCTTAGGCAAGGTGAAACTGAAATGCCGGATCGGTGATCTAAAAATAGAAGTCACATGCTATGTAATGGATACTGACACGTGTTACAATCTCTTACTTGGAAGGTCATGGATCTATCTTAACCGTATTGTCTCTTCTACTTCATCAATGTATAAAATATGTGGACAAAGAAGAAACGTGAAAACTCTAATGGTAGAAAAGTAACCCTTTGAAGGGGTTGAAAACAACTTTACAGATGTGCTATTATATCAAGACACATTTGAAGCAGCTGAACAACCTGTCCCAGAAGAATCAGATAGTGGCAATGAGACTGATACCGAATCAGGATCCAAAGATTCGAGATTCAATAATGAGAATTGGGGTGTGAAAACCATTGTAATAAGTCTTGAAGGCCTTGATGTAAATGGCACTGCCAATTTGGATGGCGAGTGGGTAATCAATGAGAACATAGAGTTTGCTTATTCGATTAGTATTGATTCTAAACACTCAAGTAGTAGTGCTGATGTGGTTAGTGATCAACTTGATAAAATATATTCCTTAGTATCATTCCAAGCCCCAATTGTTCATTCTTTAGCATACAAAGTGATGACCATGGAGATGCAAGTGAAGGGATCTTTGAAGTCCCTCCCAAATACAAAGGTCAAAGACCTATATTATTTGGAAAACAAACAATAAAAGTAAAGAAAAATACTTAGATTTTGAGGAAGAATAGAAAAATCCTGAGTTCTTCCATTAAGATGAGAATATCCATAAAATGATGAAAAAGATGGGATATAACCTAACCAAAGGAAGGGGTTGAACTTTGGAAAAGGAAGAAGAACTATTCTTCAACCTTTTGTTCCAAAAAGAGAAATATCAGATTATTATGATAAAACTGGTAGTGAGTTGGGATATGTCGCCACTCCTGAAATTCTTTCAGAAACAAACTCTGAAGAGTTTTGATTAGTGTCATATATTGTATTTTTTCCTCCCATATTTTATCTAATTTTGTATATAAATAAATGCTACTCGGGTATTTTTAGTTTGTTTTTCAGATAATCTGATTCATACAAGGAGATGGCGTGAAATCAGAGCCAGATTAGGAAATAAAGCCCGAAAAAGAGTTTAAAGAGAGCAAAACTCCAAGATTAAAATATTTCAGAGAGTCAAAATCAAATACAGTCAGGAGAACCAATAGTACAAGACACGAAACTCATGCGGAAGAAAATTCAAGCAATGTTATCATAATATTGCCGCTAAATAGTGGCATTTTGCCGCCAATTGGCCACACCAAAAGGACCTCGCATGCTGATTTTTCTTTGAGGGTTTCAATGTAATTTGTAGTTTTTTAGTTGTATTAGAATTAAGATTTGATTTCCAAAGCCTATATATTGGCTGTATCATTGTATTCTAGGGTTTTTTATGCAGTAGTTAATATATAATTAGGATATAGTTTGTACTCATTTTTAATTTAATAAAATTAGGGCTTTACTGAAGGGGTGACGGCCACAATACCAGACTCCAGAGGTAATTCTCTTTGTTCTTTAATTTTTCTTTAGTTAATTTCTTTTAATTGCTTTGTAGTTTAGGTTTTTATTGCTTTCTAGATTAGATAAAAAATTGATTTTGCTTGTTAGAAATATGAGTAGCTAATTTAGCTTAGCTCTAAGATGTAGATGAAGTTAGGATCCACCATGTAATTACTCTCTAATATTTTCTTCTTAAATAAAATAAATAATGACATGTTTTTTTATGAAAAGATTAAAATACAAGAACTCATAGATTAATACTTTGATAGATTATACTTGAGTTAAGTTTCTTGATAGCCTATACTTAGTTAGGGTTTGGAGTTATTGATTTTTATCTTCTTCATTGAATTATCTAATGATTTAGTTTGTTTTTATGCGAAGTAGTATCTTTGATGAGTTATACTTGCACACCACTTGATAGCTCATGCTTAGATTACTTTAAATAAAAATTAAAACTAAAAGATTACTTTTTTATGAGAGACGAAGATAATAGAAGTAAATACATGGTTGAAAACTAGTGGATTGATTCTAAACTAATTAGAATTACTCTCAACTCCAACTTAGAATCCTTTGTTAATCTGCAAAATTATAGAATCAGTGAGAACGCAAAAACACCTGAGATCTCTGTGGGACAACCTATATAGCGCTACGTCGACACTGTACGCTTGCAGTCAAATTATCACATCAAGTTTTTGTCGTCGTTGCCTCGAATCGACAGTATTTTTCTTATTTTTTCTAACGTTTTACAGATTAACAGTGTGTATTGAGTGTGCAAAGATCTGAAACTTTATATACAGAAAGCAAAAAGGGAAGAAAAGAGTCTCGTAAGTGTATTACAAAAAATAGGGAGCTAAACTCCTTGGTTTACTGCTAAATAGCGGTAATTACCGCTTAGAGATTTTCTCGCCCAAATTTTGTCTAATTCTGTGTTTAGGGTTCCTGATTCTATAAAAAATACAAAATAAAAAATATAAATAAAATTTAAATTTATTTCTTTTCCATCTCTTTCCGTCTCCACCTTCTTAAAAAAAATTTAAAATATTTCAAAATCCAACTGGTTGCTATCATTGTCGTAATCTATATCATATTTATTATCAGTGTCCATAGATAGGAAGTTCGTTAGGACTAGGTCATAATCAATTTCACACCACATATAATGAACCTACAAGCGCTTGCTATACACAAAATTACAATTGAGAATGGATGAATCAATTTAATTTTGCATATAATCAAAAGCCGTACCAAGAAAGTCCTCCATCAGATCCTTTCTTTATGGGCTATTCATTTTCATATTCTAAATTCAATCATGAACAAGATATTTAATTGAACATGTTAGATAAAAGATTAAAAAGATTAGAAGTAAGGTATGCATGTCATGAGAATTTACCTTCAACCACTTCATATCTGTCATCAAATATGTGCATGTATCCATCATATCATTCTTCAAATTTCACTCATGATCTCGAGATGCAATCATTTCAGAAAAATAAGAAAAATTATAATCGTAAAACTGAGGAGCGAGCACGTACAATAGAGGAATGTATATAAGGTTTGCTAAAATCATCCTCTCAAATAAAATAATCCTCTCAAACTGTATCTAGTATGGAAGATCTTCTCAAAATAATTTCTCATACTAAATTTTTTGGAGATCAACCATCTAATTGTTTGAATATATCTTACTCCAACGAGCAATCACTTCAGTCATCTTTTGAAATAGATATGATTCAAAATGAGTTGAATAATTTTGTGCATGATGAGTTTATACTTCAATATTGTGATCAACCTATTTTAGACTATTGTGAAAATAATTATGAAGTAATTGGTGATAAAGAAAAAAATTGCTTGGTGATTTGCCTCATGATGAACTTGCTAGTGACATATTATCATTTGATTCTTTTGATAAAAATTGTGAAGAAGAATTTTTATGCCTTCATAATAACTTGACTAATGATAAATCCACTAGTATGGTATTTTCTTTTGAGAATTTTGATGACAGATTTGAAGAAAATTTGCATGATGAGCCAAGAATATTATAAGAATGGAAAGAACTTCAAAAGAAGCGGTCATGGTACTGGATGATTTGAGAGAGCCATCTAAAATCGAGCTCAAGATTCCACAACACCAAATTGAGTATATTATTTCATTTATTGATAAAATCAAAATACTTACTAATATGAAAGATACTTGTGGATGGAATATTGACGATAATAAAGGTACGCTTTCCAACCTTAAAATTTTACTATTGAATAAAAGAAAGAAGGGTAGATATAAATTAAGAAAAACTAAAAATAAGATGGAGAGATTAAATGAAAAACTGATAAAAAGGCTAAATTCATCCATATAAAAACATAAAAGACATATTATGAGAGTGGAAAGAGATCAAGAGGTCGTAACCGGTTTGAATTTCCTAGTAAATGTATAATATGTATATCATAGTTTTCTTATTTATTTACCACCCTGAGTTCATGTATGAGGGTATACGAGAGTTTAGGTGTGGGGGAGTTGGTTAGAATATTTTCTTCATGTTTTATTTTCAGGGTTTTTAGTTTTTTTTAGAATTTTTAGTTTATTTTTAGATTTTTTGAGTTTCCTTATTTTGCACTTTGGATAGTTTTTAGGATAACTAACTAAAAAAAATCTTTGATTTTATATATTTACAGCAGTAGATCAACATAATTACAGATAAAGAGACAAATTTAGATTTGAAATTGGATATGAGAGTAGATTGGACGATATACTTTGAATTTTATGAAATAGATTGAAATCCAAAAATTAAATACCGCTAATAGTAGTTTTGAGGCAAGTATACATCTATTTTTCACTTAACAATAGTTTACTAGGTTAAGGACAAAAATGATAACGATTGAGTAAATCTTCTCTCTCTAAACAAAAAATGAAAAAAAAAGAAAAAAGTGAGAATAAAAAAAATGGGGTGCGCCTGGTATTAAGGCAATAGTCTCGAGAGAGATAAAAAAATGGGGTGCGCCTGATACTAAGGCAATAAACTCAAGAGTGAAAAAAGAGTGTGATTCGATTATCAGGTACTTTGTGCCAAATTAAGAGTGAATATTCGCATGAAAGGTGAAATATTCTTAAAAAAAGAAAAAAAGAAAAAAGTAAAAAAAGAAAAAAAAATTGTTATGAGAGAGGAAATGAATCGTGAGTTAGAGTTGGAGTCCAAGGCCGAAATAGACACGTAGTTATATAGGAGCCAATGAATTATCTGTTAGTAGGTATTGAAAGATAGGATTTAAATTTTTAATTAAAATGATAAGTGTATTTGAAATGACGCTTGATTTGAAAATTGATAATATAAATGCGTTTTTGAGTTTGCATATTAGCAAGATTAATTGAAGAAAATATTTAAAAAAAGATTTTTCTTTTTTTGTATAAAATTTTTAATTTTCTTGATTTTCGGTTATCCTTATTTTTCTTTACTTTACTCCTTAATCTATTTTCTTCACGAATTTTGTGGGTATATTCACTGCAAACCCTCAAGAGACAACACTCGTCCACTAGGGTAACCTAGGAGTTTAAATTGCACGTGCTAAGTGTAATCACGATTCCTGCGAAAGTATGTTAGGATTTTTCTTTTTCTTTTTAGGTTTAGGTTTTGCTCGAGGATAGGTGTGGGGGTGTGATTAGTATCATATATTGTATTTTTTTCCATATTTTATCTAATTTTATATATAAATAAATGCTACTCGGTATTTTTAGTTTGTTTTTCAGATAATCTGATTCATACAAGTAGATGGCATGAAATCAGAGCCAGATTAGGAAACAAAGTCCGAAAAAGAGTTTAAAGAGAGCAAAACTACAAGATTAAAATACTTCAGAGAGTCAAAGTCAAATACAGTCAGGAAAACCAATAGTACAAGATACGAAACTCATGCGGCAGAAAATTCAAGCAATGTTATCATAATATTGCCGCTAAACAGTGGCATTTTGCCGCCAATTGGCCACACCAAAAGGGCCTCTCATGCTGATTTTTCTTCGAGGGCTTAGATATAATTTTGTATTTTTTCAGTTGTATTAGAATTAGGGTTTGATTTTCGAAGTCTATATATTGGCCGTATCCTTATATTCTAAGGTTTTTTATGTAGTAGTTAATATAAAATTAGGTTATAATTTGTACTCGTTTTTAATTTAATAAAATTAGGATTTTACTGAAGGGGTGACGACCACAATACCAGACTCCAGAGGTAATTCTCTTTGTTCTTTAATTTTTCTTTAGTTAATTTCTTTTAATTGCTTTGTAGTTTAGGTTTTTATCGCTTTCTAGATTAGATAAAAATTTGATTTTGCTTGTTAGAAATATGAGTAGCTAATTTAGTTTAGCTCTAGGATGTAAATGAAGTTAGGATCCACCATGTAATTACTCTCTAGTATTTTCTTCCTAATTAAATGAAACAAAGACATAATTTTTCATGAAAAGACTAAAATAAAAGAACTTGTAGATTAATACTTTGATAGGTTATACTTGAGTTAAGTTTCTTGATAGCCTATGCTTAGTTAGGCTTTAGAGTTATTGATTTTATCATCTTCATTGAATTATCTAATGATTTAGTTTGTTTTTATGCGAAGTAGTATCTTTGATGAGTTATACTTGTACACCACTTGATAGCTCATGCTTAGATTACTTTAAATAAAAATTAAAACTAAAAGATTACTTTTTTATGATAGAAGAAGATAATAGAAGTAAATACATGGTTGGAAACTAGTGTATTGATCCTAAACTAAATAGAATAACTCTCAACTCCAACTTAGAATCTTTTGTTAATCCGTTAGACTATAGAATTAGTGAGAACGCAAAAACACATGAGATCTCTATGGGACAACCTATATAGCGCTACATCGACACTGTATGCCTGCAGTTTAATTATCACATCAAGTTTCCACATAGTCATTCATCTAAATCATTATGTTAGGATTCAGATGTAAGTGTTGGAGTCATTTTTTAGGAAGTCTCCATCAACATGGTCTCCGCAAACCAAAAGGAAGATGATAATGAAGAATTGCCACCAATCAAAGATGATTCCTAGGCAAAGCATCTAAACATGAAATGAAATGTTCAGTTTGAACAATGTGAACATCTAACTGAATATCAAGTGATCCAAATAAATATGGATGATGAAACTAAGCCTAAATCCATGTTTATAAATGAAAATTTATCTCTTGAAGTAAAAAAGAGGAAATGATTTCTCTTGTTGGAGAATACATCGAAGTTTTTGCCTAGAATTATGAAGACATGTCAAGACTAGAGCCAAAAGTGGCAATGCACAAGTTGAACATCTGGCTAGATGCAAAACCCATTAAACAACGACAATGGAGGTTCTGTCCTGAAATAATGGAGGCCACTGAAGCTGAAATCATGAAGTTAATCGAGTCAGGCTTCATTCGCGAATAACAATATCCTGATTATGTAACAAATATAGTCTCCGTGACTAAAAAGAATGGAAAAATTAGAGTCTGCATTGATTTCATAGATCTAAATGAAGTATGTCCAAAAGATGAATTTCTATTTCCAATCACAGATGTCATAGTTGACAGTACTTGCGACTATGAATGGATGTCGTTCATGGATAGATTTTCAGGATGCAGTCAAATTAAAATGTATCCTAATGATGAGAAGTATACGTCTTTTTGAACACCACTAGGGGCGTACTGTTATACAGTTATATTCTTCGGCCTAAAGATTGCTGGACCCATATATCAATGCGCCATGAACACTATATTCCAAAAGCATCTTAGGAAGATGGTAAAAGCAAAGATAATCATCTTCATGATCTGAGAATGGTAATTCTCCTTATTCTTCAATTTTTCTTAGTTAATTTATTTTAATTTCTTTCTAGTTTAGATTTATTTGCTTTCTAGATTAGATTTAATTGCTTTCATGAATAAAAATAGGATTTTGCTTACTAGAAATATGAGTAGCTAATTTAGCTTAGCTTTAGGATGCAGATGAAACTAGAATCCACCATGTAATTGCTCTCTAGTATTTTCTTCCTAAAATAAAATAAACAAAGACATGATTTTTCTATGAAAGATTAAAATACAAGAACTTGAAGATTAATACTTTGATAGATTATACTTGAGTTAAATTTCTTGATAGCCTATACTTAATTAGGTTTTGGAGTTGTATGTGTTCATCTTATTCAAAGAAATATCTAATGATTTAGTTTATTTTTATGAAAACTAGTATATTTGATGAGTTATACTTGCACACTACTTGATAGCTCATACTTAGGGCACTTTAAATAATGATTAAATTAAAAGATCAAATTTTTATGATAGGAAGAAATTAATAGAAGTAATTAATGGTTGGAAATTAGTGGATTCTATATCCTAGGCTAATTAGAATAACTCTCAACTCTAACTTAGAATCCTTTATTAATCCGTTAGACTATAGAATTAGTGAGAATGCAAAAACACATGAGATCTCTGTGGGACGACCTGCATAGTGCTACAACTGACACTGTATGCTTATAGTAAATTATCACATTATTCATAAGATAGAGTTCCTTTCAGAAAACTCAATCTTACAACGGTGCAATCAATATTTGTGGCCCGTTATTTCATCAATTTTCTCAACGGAGTACATCAAATACACTAACTGAGGGTACCAAATGAAATTGAATCTTACGTCTCTATGATTAAGCGTAGAAGAAAAGTTTGGCATGTAAAGCCCAAACGAAATTCTCGCCAGCCCATCGTGCTGTAGGTAAAAGTATGAACTGTGCAATGTCATCAAAGCAATTGGAAGATAAAAAGTTTCTTGCCAACCCATCATACCTGAATTAAAAGCATGAGCTGCCCTAAGCTGCTAAGGCTAAGGGAAGAGGAAAACTTAGGCATTTAAGCCTAAACAAAATCCTCGATAACTTTCTCATGCTGAGAAAAATAGCATGGCTAGCCCAATACAAATGGCAATTGGTAAGGCTAATCAAATCCGTTTATACTTTGTAATTTGCTAAAAAATCTCGTGAGCCTGTCATGTTAAGCTTTGACCTCTGACAGATCCGAAATTTATTTCCCTTAAAATTTGTCAAGTTAAAAATTACCTCTGACAAAATCAAATTTATTTCTACAAAAATTTATCAAATTAAAAATTCCCTTTGACAAAATTAAATTTTTTTCCCCAAATTTATCAAGTTAAATATTATCTCTGACAAAATCAAATTTATTTCCACCAAAATTTGTCAAGTTAAAAATTACTTCTGACAAAATCAAATTTATTTCCTCCAAATTTGTCAAGTTAAAAATTACTTTTAACAAAATCAAATTCTATTTCTATAAAAATTTGTCAAGTTCAAAATTCCCTTTGACAAAAAAATTTTTATTTCCTCCAAACTTTGCTAAGTTAAAAAAATATATCTGGTATTCAGAAAACTGTTATACTACAATTCACTGAACAGCTGAAATTATAAGTTGTTCAGGAAAGTTAATGATTACTTCTATCCTGCTTAAAAAAATTATTCAGTCGTCACAAATCTATCTCGGTGTTCAAATACCGACTCTATATTTTCAAGTTAATGATTAGCTCTGGACAATATACAAAAGAGTCAATGATGTATCAAGTTAATAGATATCTCTGATTGTCAATGCCGAATTTATTTATCAAGTTAACAATTACCTTTGAATGAATGATAACAACAAAAAAAAATTCTATTCTCAAAATTTTCCATTCATTACCAATTCAACATTATAAAAGCTCCTTGACAAAATATTCAAGTTCCATACATAAATAAAAAAAAAGAAAATACAAACTACCGAGTCAAGAGAGCCTTGTTATTTTCTTCAATATCCCTTATTCTAATTGGATGGCTTCATAAGCTGGAATAGTAGCTTGCCTTCGCAACTTCTCCTTGTTGATAATCCAAACATCTAATTCTGCTTTCTTAGCCATGTCAATATCAATGACGCCAGTGACTTGATTAATTCAAAGTTAGGTGTACCAAAAGCATGTTCTCAATACACATGTGGATCCACAAATATTGGAGAACTATGTAGGGCACTTTGGAGTTATAAAACTACCTACAACTATTTATCTTCCTTACCTTATCTATGAAGGAGGATGAAAGGTGAGAAGACAACAATACCACAGACCCGAAATCATTTATTTCATATAAAGCATTTGAAGCTTTCAAGGTCCCAAAAAAATGGGAAAAAGTTTAGAATTAGGTGGGTGCAAACATTTTTCTAGAAATTATGAAAAGTAATATTCTGCATCAAATTCAAAACTTTGTCAAAAGTCATAAGTGGAAAGAAATATGTCACAATAATTGCGGAGACTAATGGAATTTTGACAAAGGAACTTACCATGTACTGAAGTAAAATAATTTAGGAAGGTACTCACACTTATAGATACTTTTTCAACATAATACTCCTTCTTAAACGAACCTGGCAGTAGACCAATCACATGTTTGCCAAAGCCATGGAAAATACTGAGGTTACCACAACATCTCCAAGAAACATACCATCAGGAGGTCTAGTCAAATGCCAATCCATATTTGTTGCATCAATTAAGGAAAAGAATAAGGATTAGATAAATTCATGACAAAATTAACTGTTCAAATCTAAAACACGGATCAAAGATCCTTGAAGACCTGCCTTTTAAATCAAAAAGACTAACTATTTTTAAGTTGCCTGAAAGAATCCAAAATGTGGATCATAGATCCTTGAAGACCCACATTTTAAATAAAAAAGACTAACTTTTTTTTAAGTTGTCTTAAGAATCCAAAATGCGGATCACAGATCCTTGAAGACTCGCATTTCAAATCATCCAAAACATAGAACACAAACTCGCATTTTAAAATTAAAAGAAAACTCTTTTAAAGCTCTCTGCTTCAAATCTTAAACATGGATCATGAACCCATGTTTTCAAAAAAATAGTTCTTTTAGTCCATGGAAACAAATCACCAAAATCAAATGAGATGAACTCGTTAGCTTGCCACAAATCATTAGTTCTTTTCGAACCACGACTAAGGAAGAGCCAGAAGTGGCTTGAGGATCCTGAGAACCGCTAGCGACTTGACTAGAGGATGAAGATATTCCCATCATTGTCTTTATAAAAATTCTAAAAGAACTTGAGTCAGGAAAGCCCGAAGGCTAAAAGAAGAGGAGCTTGAAGAAGCTTGAAGATGAAGAGTTTGAAGAAGCTTGGAGACGAGGAGTTTGAAGAAGCTTGGAGGCAAAGAAAGCTCAAGGGCTCAAAAAAATTTCAAAATGACTTTTGAAAGAGGTTGGGTGCCTTATATAGAAGATATGATGATCAAGATCTTCGACCAGAAGATTTTATGGCCGAGATCTTTGGCCCAAATCTCGTAAAGATTTGGGGTGCTTTGATCTCTATGCCAGAAAGGCAGCAAAAGCAGGGACACTTCAAATACGCGGCTTAAAGCGCAGACATGTATTTTTAAATGCAGGATCACATTTTCCTCTTCAAGAGCAGACCCGCATTTTTAACTACAGAGTCGCATTTTGACTTAAAATTATTAATTACTTTATTTATCCAAAGCATTTCAAACACCTTCAAAACTACGAAATTTTGAAAACTTTAGAAGGGTTTTGTTGGAAAAAATTTTGAGAAATGAAAAGAAAAAAGGGATTCATAATTCAAGCTAAAATGGCTTATACACAGATTATCTATCATAGGGAAATCTGTGAAAGGCTAAAACATGACTCTTACAGAGTCATGTTTTATTTCCAAGAGTAAAGATCCAGAGAGACCCACGTATTGGACTAAATAAAAACTACAAATGTGGACCTTTAGGGTCGCATTTTGTCCTCAGAATCTTAAAAATATAAGGTTATCCACGTGAACTCTGAATTATATTTCAACTAAAATATAAATTTAATCCGCGACTAAAATGCAAGATTGCGTTACGATCCACAAAGTCTTACAAAAACTATCCGTTTCCATACAAATGCGGGCCCAGTTGAGAAACTAACATGTGGATCATCAATTGAAGAGATATCCGCATTTTAACTATCTTCTAAGCTCATGATTAGAAGCTAAATATTAAAAGCGAACCCAAGAAGGTCACATTTTTACTCTAAAATCTCCAAGGACAAAAACTATCCTTATCTAAACTCAAATGCGGGTCTAATCAAAACGCAAGCCTTAGAGAGTCATGTTTTCATCACAAAACCTCAAGAGGCAAAAATCATCTTCAGTGACACTCAAATATGGGTCCAAGTAAGCCATGCAAGCTACCAGGAGTTGCGACACGAGCTATCAGGAGTTAAAATGTGGATCTAAAGATTGAGATCTGCATTTTAGTTATAAATCCAAAGTATTAAAGACGTCAGTTATAAATCGTAGGGATTTAATACAAATCCAATCGATTAAATGACAAAAAAATAATCTTCAAATCAATGAGGCCTTTAATTGGATAGTTACACTAATTCAAAAGCCTCCAGACCTCTATAAATAACCAAAGGCTAGGCTAAAGAAGGGGTAATACACATATGATTACTTGGTTTATCACTAAGTTAATCAGTTGGTAAATTTCTTAGTTAATCATCTCAATTTGAGCACTTATGTTAAGAATCTAGAGCCTTGATCCAAGAGCTTTAAAAAGACTGATAACTGAAGAACTTGTTTGGAGCATCAACAGAGAGCATAATTGTTCTCCACGGCTACAATAGAACCCAATATTAAATAAAAAGGAAACTAAATTCCTCATCTTTTGTAAACGCAAAATCGTTCATATTGTAACTTTCTATTGAGATTTTCAATAAAAATTCAACTTTATGGCAAACATCCAGAAATGCGGTAATAAGAAGATTTCATAGAGAAAGTTCTTATAGTACTCCTTCTGAAGAACGCAACGAGGAATGATGCATTTTTCTGACTATCTAGAAAGGCGGTAATAAGATGTCATATAGAAGCTTCTTGTAGTACTACTTTCAAAGAACGCAACAAATGATGACGCATCTCCTTGCTACAAGCTATTTGGTGTATTTCCGGCTGGTATCTTGGAAAAGAGATTATAAGAGTATCAAATCATATGATACTCATAATTGAATTTTCCCCTCAACAAAAAAAAAAATTCAATACTATGACTTAATCATTGGTCCGCTTAAATACCAGAGCATATGAAGACCCTAAAGTGATTAATGAATGTATCTAATTATTGACACTATTATCTCCAAAATAGGGCCAATTTGTCCACCAATTAAATGAAGTTCACCTATAAGAAAGAAATCTATTTCTAACTAGCTCCACCGAAATTTTATAAGACAGGGTTCTTTTCTAGAAATTCAACTATAAAGCAAACTCCACAACGGTGTAGTCGGTATATTGTTGCCTGTTATTTCATCAATTTTCCCAGCGGAATACTTCAAAAAAAATCCATTTCCTCCATATTTATCAAGTTAAAAATTACCTCTAATAAAATCAAATAAATTTTCTCCAAATTTCTCAAGTTAAAAATTACTTTTGACAAAATAAAATCCATTTCCTCCAAATTTGTCAAGTTAAAAATTACATCTAACAAAATCAAATCAATTTCCTATAAATTTGTAAAGTTAAAAATTATTCTAACAAAATCAAATCCATTTCCTCTAAATTTGTCAAATTAAAAATTAGCTCTGACAAAATCAAATCTATTTCCTTCAAATTTAACAAGTTAAAAATTACCTCTGATAAAATCAAACCCATTCCTTCCAAATTTGTCAAGTTAAAACATTACCTCTGACAAAATCAAATCTATTTCTTTCAAATTTATCAAGTTAAAAATTGCCTCTGATAAAATTGAATCTATTCCTCCTAAATTTGTCAAGTTAAAAATTACCGCAAACAAAACCAAATTCCACATTCCACCAAAATGTGTCAAGTTAAAAATTACCTCTGGTAGTTCAAAAAACTATTATACTACAAGTCACTGAATAGCTAAATTTATACCTTGCTCAGAAAAGTTAATGATTATTTCTATCCTGGTCAAGAAAATTATTCATTTACAAATCCACTTGGATGTTTAAATATTAACTCTATGTTGTTAGTTAATGATTACCTCTAGACAATATGCAAAAGAGTCAATGATGTATCAAGTTAATAAATACCTCTAATAATCAATATCAAGTTCATTTATCAAGTTAATAGTTACCTCTGAATAAATGACAACAAATTTTTTCCATTCTTCAAAATTTCTCCGTTCATCATAAATTCAGCATTACAAAAGTTTCTTGACAAAATATTCAAGTTCCATACATATCAAAAACAAAAATAATTAAAATTATCAAGATATTTAATTCTTTCTTCAATATCGCTTATGTCTTATTAGTTGGCTTCATAAGTTTGAAAAGTAGCTTGCCTCGCAACTCCTCCTCGCTAATGGTCAAGTTATTTGAAGGATCAAATTTAAGAGTCTCCAATCTTGCTTAGCCAAACGTCTTATTGAGATCATCACGTTGCCTAGACAAATCAGTGATGGTCTTCATCGTTTCCTCATAAGCATTAAGAGTCCTCTCCAAACAAGCCTGAGCTTTTGCAATAGTTTCCCAAGTCCTCGTAATGGCTTGATCTTGGCTCTTGGCTAAAACAACAACACTCTCTATCTGAGCACATAGAGAGTCATTAGCAGATTGGATCTCGTTAAGTGAGCTTGATGAGTATCCATCTTCTTCTGAGCCTCCTCCTAAAGTCTGAGCTACTCCTCCATTAATCTTCTAAAAGTGACTTTGATTATTTCAGATTTGTCATATTTAGGAGCCTTCGATAAAGGTTCGGCGTCACTTTACAGCTGGGCCATTATTGCTCTATAGGGAACTGCCTTCACCTCTCCACCAACACCTTTTATGCCACCAACGTAATGATTCAATAGGTTGGCAATAGAAGTGAAAGACCTTCCTTTCAAAATGGCATTTATACAATGATCCAAGAAAGAGAAGAAATCCTTTGGCATACTGAAGCAAGTCATCAGCAAAATCATCAGCTTTTGTATCTCCCGTCAATGGCAAAGAAGAAGTTGCTGGCTTAGCTAGTATAGCAACAGAAATAGACGTAATTGCAGCTTCCAGTTATTGGAGGCAGATGATGGAGTAGACTTATGAAAATTGAGGAGATTCGTGTCGCAGGAGCCTCAGTAGAAGGAGTAGTTTCAGATGCACTTTCAGTGAGAGGAGCAGCTTCAGGTACAGTTTCAGTAGACAGAGTCACACAGCAACAGAAACTTCAGTTGTCATAAGTGGCACGATTGCTAAAGAAGCTATAGATGCAAGCTTAGAAGCTGGAGTAGGAGATGACAATCCTAAAAGAAAAAGTATAATAATTAGAAAACAATGAAGGAAATGAAAATAAAGAGATGATCAAAATGATGTATCACTTGGAGAAGAACTCGAAGGTTAAGCACTAGTTACCCAAGACCAAATACCTCGGCTCTCTCCTCCGCCATCAAATAAGTATATTTGTTGTCGTCTGGAGGTGGTGTGGAAGAACGGAAGCTATTGTTGTCATCATCATCATCTTCACCTGAATAATCAAGTTTCTTAGAATCAAAAGAAGTGACCAAGTCCCCTACTACAAATTTACCAAAGTAAAGTTATTGATTTGATAAAATTGGGTGAATAAATAAAAATAGAAAAGGGCCTTACGGTTCTGAAGTGATCCAGTGGTGGGACTAGCAGAAGGAACCACAGTAGCTGGCGTCATAACTGATGACAAACTTAGTCTTTGGATTTCTCCAACAATTTGGTGGGATAGGTAGGAGGAACCGCGGTAGCTGGCATCATAACTGATGACGAACTTAGTCTTTAGATTTCCTTAACAATTTGTACTTCGTCATCATCAGTAGCTTGAATTGTTTATTGAGTTGTAGTCACAGTTTCTACTGCAATAGTAATAGGAACAACATTAGAAGGAGCTTCTGCAGGAACCTTAGTTGCCACTTGAATCTCTTTGTGGCTTCCTAAATAGTACTTGAGCTGGGCTCAGCTACAGTAGTGGAAGATGTAGGAACTTCCCCTTAAATCCTAATAATTGGCCTAATACTCCTACCAAGTATAATAGAGCGAGGACATATTCGAGAAAATTGTTCTTCGGAATCATCATCCTCAGCGATACTTATTCTTTCATCCTGGGTGGTCGTAGTCTTTGGGATTACTTTAGAAGAGGATCCCGTACGACTCTTCTTACCTTTCTCACCCTCAGCCGGTGAAGTCCTTGTGCACTTTGATGACCTCCTCGGTGAAGAAATAGTAATACAGCGAGCTGGTTCTGGAGCAGAAGCATTAGTGATTCCTATTTCAGGGGCTCTGGCTTTAGTGTTAGGAATATCATCATGTTCTGACTCAATGACTTGAAGCTCATCTATGCCTGGTATTTTGCTTGAGCCTGCTTGTCTCTTTTGAGCATACCAGGATTTGAAATCTTAGAGACACTGTTATTGACATTATAGTTTTGGGCTTCAAGCTCGCAATAAAAACATAACCACAAAAATCGAAAGGGGTGTACGAATTTGTGTATTTCTGCAGCAAATTGAAGCGAGCCATAGTGCATCCACCGACAAAATGATACCATGCCTTGGCCCCTTCATATAAATTACCTACTAATTAAATGTTTGGATTTGGATTCCCAACATATAACTGGTTGTACCTAAATTGGTGAGTGAAACGGCTTGGGTGATAAGATTCCAAGTAGTAGGTATTGTCCTGCCAATATACAAGATGTCCTAGTCGGATATTTATTAACCAACAGAAACTTCTGGCAGATAAGGAAGTGAATTGATCAGAACCAGGTAAATCAATGAACTCTTCACTACACTCTGCATTTGGAAAATACGGAAAGCACCTGTATAAGTGAAAGTTGCCATGATATTGGAGATGCTTCTGAATCATCGCAATGTAATGCCCCTGCCAATGCGACTTCTCATAATGTTGAACTTTCGGAACAGATGAGTCGATAGATTGGTAGATTGGTGTCATCAGTAAGGGCAGTGCATAACAAACCAGGCCACCAGGCCATCAAATAGGTGTATGGAAGTTAAATTCTTGGATTGGGAGTTTTGTATTTGTCATTGCCATCTTTGTCTTGAAACTTCTCAACTTTCATAAATCAAGTCCTCAAGGCTCTAAGGCCACTCAAAATATCACATGCCATAGCTGGCAGAAGGCCCAATGGATGACCGTATGATAGGAGAACTGCAGGATAGATTATGTTGGCAGACAAAGCCTCTTGCAGAGTGGAAGGAACTACACATTGTTTCAACCACAACATTAAGAATCCCACAAGCAAGGCCATGTTAGATAGAGGACACTTGGTTTGATGATGGAAGCTCCCGAATGAAGTACCAGGTTTAAATACATCTTCGGTCGACTCTGTAATATAAACCTGAGTCCCAAAAGAAGCTATTCTTTCTTCTATCTCAGCATTTGTGCAAGTTGACAGAGTTAAGAGCTCCTTGTTATCAGAAAAGAAATTCAGGAATAAGTATTCTATCCATGCCCGCTACTTAAACCCATGGTTTCACAACTTGGTCCTTTGGTCGTAGATGTGAAAATGACACATTAATTCCCAATAAGTATTATGGACTGGTGTGTCCTGAGTTTGCAATAGGTGCAACTCTTCTCCGGTTGGAATGTATTCTTCATATGGAACTTCACCCATGGGCATGTTCGAGACTTCATAAAGCTCATGCAAAACCAAACATATCTCACTAACATGAGTGAAGAATGTTTTAGTCTCTAAATTGAAAAGCTCCAGAATAGCAAAATAATGAAAGCAGTTGGGCAGTATTTTATGTTGTACACAGCATGATAAAGCCCTATCTTAATTAACTAATTTTCAAACTTCTTCAAAATAAAGGCTGTCAATACAGACCACCACCCCTTTTCGAAAGAACAGATCCATTCTAACACCCGAAAATCTTGACTGGGGAATTCACCATGTATTGCAGCGATTCAAGAAGATACTTGCAATTACAGGAGTCTCTCCAACTGGGTACTCTTTCTTCAAAGACCCAGGCAATAAATCAGTGATGTTCTTACCAGTGGTGGTATAAAATATTGTGGTTGAACCAAGACCCCGAGAAAAACTTCGTATTGAGGTTTTGTCAGATGCCATTCCATCTTCCTGGGGATAGAAGTAACCTGAAGATATGAAAGAGGGTATGATCAGTCCATAATCAGGAAAAATATATGTTGTCCTCGGATCTGTCTCAACCATTTATAATTACCATCGAAAAGACAATCTTTCGATAACTCCATTTTGTCTCCAAACAAAAAGTGAGGCTTCTTCATTTTCTTCCTGTCCTTACCCACAAAAACTGCATCTATCATGAGTTCCCTCAAAGTATTGGGGTCTGGACTAAGTATTTTCTCAAGACGTTCTTTGCTGGAATCTTGATGACATAAGGGAAACTCCTCTCTGAGCCTGAACTGGATAGTGCCATCGTAGCTACCCACATGCCCGAAGTAATTAAGTTTGGATGTTAGGTTCAGAGAATATTCACTACAAGGAATAAGTAAACAAGGTGAATATTTTAGTAAAGATGAAAGAGAAGACACAAGTGACAGATCATGATGTGATTGACTAAGAGTTAAACATGGATCACATGGTGGAGATCCATATGTTGAATTAAAATTAAAGAGCGCAATGCAATCTGTTCACTAAGTGTCAAACGCGGATTACATGGTGGAGATCCGCATGTTGAACTAAAATTAAAAATCGCAATGCGATCTATTGACTGTGTCAAACACGGATCACATGGTGGAGATCTATCAATTGAATTAAAATTCAAGATCACAATGTGATATGTTGACCAAGTGCAAATGCGGATCACATGGTGGAGATCTACAAATTGAATTAAAATTAAAGATCGCAAGGTGATCTATTGACACAGTGTAAAATGTGGATCACAAATGAAGACCCGCATTTTAAGCAAAAGCTAAAGATCGCAAGGTCATCTGTTGACTATGTATCAAATGCGATTTTCAAATGGAGATCCACGTATTGAGAAAAAATTCAAGATCGCAAAGCGATCTGTTGAATAAGTGACACACACAGATCACAAATGGAGATCTGCATTCCAAACAAAAGTGAGATTTCAATGTGTTATGTAGGCTGAATATCAAATGTGGATCACATAATGGAAATCCGCATTTCAAAATTCGAACACAAGAACTGCGTTTTGTGACCAAATTTTTCTTTGGGTTAATTACACTCAAACCCCTATAGTTTGGGTGTTTAACTTATCACTCCTAAAATTTAAAACTCTCACTTAAACCGCCTAGACTGTTAGTTGAGTTAGTAAATGATTAGATATTCTCACCATATTTTAAGGTCTAGTGCACTGTTATTCTTTAATTCCAATGCTATCATCTTCCGTCTCCTTAAGAACCTAACCCACTATCAAGGTTTCTAATACTTGCAAATCAGTTATCATGTCCTCAATCTCCTCCCTCCCTCTCCCTCCCTCCCTCTCTCTCAACTACTTTATCCTGTGCTTAAAAAAGATTGTTGCAGGGTCTCTTCAAGGGCAAATTTATCTTTTAACCATCCCTGCAAAACTCTGTTAACAGTCCAGGAGTTTAAGTGAGAGTTTAAATTTTATAGGTGATAAATTATACACCCCCTAACTATAGGAGGTCTGAGTATAATTAACCCTTTTTATTTTAACAAATTGAATTCGTCTTAATTAATTAATTTGATTAATTGAAATTTAAAGTCCATAGCGATGAATCGCTAGTCAAACGAATTGAACTCATTAAACCCACCTAAGATCGTAGGTTCCTCTCTGGCCGGTGCCGAGAAAAAGCGAGAAGTGGCTAAAGCTCCGCTAGAGCTGCCAGCGGCTTGGGTTGAAAAATATAACCTATTTGACATTGTTCATGAAGAATGAAAGTTTGGAAATTGAGAAATTAAAAAAACTCGAAAGCTTTGAAGAAAAGCTCGAGAGCTAGAGGAATCGAAAAGCTTGGAAGCTCTAAAAATTTCAAAGTTACAGCAAATGTAACTCTTGAAAAGACCTTAGGTCTTTTATAGAAGAATCGATAGCCAAGATTTATGGCCCAAATTTCAAAGAGGTTTCTCATCATTATAAGCACAATAGTGCTTCGATTTTTGTGTTAAAAGGTGGCAAAACAGTTGCAATGCTTCGTCTTAACCGATCAAAATGCGGATTTGATCTGCGTTTGGAAATTTCAAATGCAGAGTCACATTTACATGCAAACTCGCGACTCAAACATAGGGTCGCGTTTGAAAATAAATCCGCGAATTTAATGAAGAGTCACGTTTAAACTATTTTGGATATTGAATCAATCCTATTTTATATATCCAAAGTATTTAGAAACACCTTCAAAGTTATGAAATTTTGAAACCTTTTGAGGGGGGTTTTGTTGGCAAAAATTTTGTGGAAAAAAAAGCAAAGAAAGAAAAAGAGGGATTTATAGTTCAAGCTAAAAATGTCTAATACGTGGATCATCTACCAAATAGAGATATACATTTTGAGCTAAGAAAGGCTAAACACAACCCTAAAAAGGTCATGTTTTACTCCTATAATATCGAGAAATGATCTCCCCAAAAATAAATAAATGTGAGTCACGAAAAGTTTAAAAATGGCTAAGGAGCTAAAATGCAGATTCTCATCCAAAGAGTTCCACATCTTAAGCTAAGTGAAGTAAAACCTGACAAAAACTCATATTTTGAGCTAAGTAAAAAATTAAACGTGAGCCCCTTAGGGTCGTGTTTTGTCTTCAAAACCATAAAAATATAAGATTATTTCTTTTTTTCCTCAAATGTGGACTCTCGTCCAGAGAGATCCACATGAGCCCTTAGGGTCGTGTTTTAACCAAAATGTAGATCTTACCCACATCTCAAACATAGGGTCACGTTGTGACTCTAAAGGTTTATAAAACTAAAATTAACCCCATTTCAATATAAACACGAGACTAGCTAAGAAGTTAATATATGGATCATCAATTAAAGAGAGATCCACTTTTGAACTATCTTTTCAGCTCATGATTAGAGCTAAATTTAATTAAAATGAAAATCCTAAAGGGTCGCATTTCACTCCAAAATCTCCTAGGATAAAAACTATCATCATTTTTACTCAAACGCGGGTCTAATCAGGCAAGACATATTGTTAGAAGCAAAAATATGGATTATCAATTACAGAGATATTTGTATTTTAAGCCCATATTTGGAGCTAAGTATAGCCAAAATGCTAATCCCAGAGGGTCACACTTTCATTCCAAAGCCTCAATAGGCAAAAATCACTTACATCTTAACACCCAAACGTAGGTCTGAGCATGCCATGCAAGTTATAAAAAGTTAAAACGTAGAGCTATAGATTGAGATCTATGTTTCAATTATAAATCCAGGGATTTAAGATTTTAGTTATAAATCCTAGATATTTAATACAAATCCAATGGATTAAAAGCATTAAATCAATTCTCAAATTAAAGAGGCTATTAATTGAACAGTTACACAAATTCAAAAGTCTTCAAACTCCTATAAATAACCAAAGACTGAG
The DNA here is from genome assembly GCA_036321105.1 of Dracaena cambodiana. Taxonomy (NCBI): domain Eukaryota; kingdom Viridiplantae; phylum Streptophyta; class Magnoliopsida; order Asparagales; family Asparagaceae; genus Dracaena; species Dracaena cambodiana. The sequence continues at coordinate 7,881,809 of JAYEPQ010000013.1, read as the reverse complement.
CTGGAAAAGAGGTTGGATTATTTCCACTTTGAGCTTGTGCTAAGAATCCAAAATCATTTGCATCCAAGAGCTTTGCAAAAACTGTCAACAAAAGAACTTATGTTCGGAGAATCAATAGAGAGCAAGATCATCATCCACGGCTACAACAGAACCCCGCACTAAACAAAGAGAAAACTATATTCCTCATCTTCTATTAAACGGCAACCATTCTTATTGTAACTTTCATTTTCAAAGTTCAATAAAAATTCAAAATTTATGGCAAACAATAATTATGAAAGAGTGTTCAGATATTACCTCAGTTTCTTATTCATGATGCATCATCTAAAAATAAAAATTGTTAGTACATAATATATAATAATATACAATATGCCTTCATTAAGCTCATATCACGGAGATGTCTGATGATCCACTAAATTATGAGACTCCTCTGTATGCTATGAAAATTTCAAGTAATGTTTTAAGCATTTTTCATTCAATGACCGTTTTTAAGGTTTTCAATATCAATTGTGTCTTCATGATATACAGTTTTAACAATAAATGGTTCAGTCCATCGTGAACACAATTTTCCTGTAAATAGATGAAGGCATGAATTATAAAGAAGCACTTTGTTGGATGGATAAAAATATGGCATGTGATATGATTATCATATTATAATTTTATCTTTTTCTTCGAAATGCATTAATTGTTATATGCATCACTTCATAACTCTTTCAATTCATTAATTTGTAATTTTCATAATTGGCCAGCTGAATTAAAATCTAAATTAACTGATTTGATTGCCCAATACAGTTTGTGCTCAATCTCTATTAGCAAATGGTAAGTTTTTCTATAGACTATTCTGTATGGAAATATGCCTAAGGTGTTCTAAATGCAGTATGGTATGGTAAGCCTATAAAGCATCAATTAGACTAAACGATCAATCTTTCCATAGCGGATTAACTATTTTCTCTAAAATTTGCTTGATATCCTTGTTGGCCATTCAACTTATCCATTTGACTATGGACGATATGGTGTAAAAATTTTGTGTGTGATGTGATATTTTTCATCAAATTTTCAAAGATTTTTGTTGCAGAAATGAGAACCTGCATTGCTTATTATAGCTTTAAAAACTCCAAATTTAGATAATATATGTTCCTTTAAAAATTTGATAACAGTTTGTTGATCATTGTTTATATATGTCATAGCTTCCACCCATTTAAAGACATAATCGACCGCTACAATGATAAAAACATATCTGCTAGAAATAGAAAACGATCCCATGAAGTTAATGCCCCGACAATCGAAATCTCAATTGTAAGAATGGGTATTAGGAGCATATCAATCTTCTGGGTTAACATTCCTAGTTTCTGGCATGACTTGTAGCATTTGCAATATTTATATGTGTCTTTAAACATAATGGGCCAATGGAATGCATATTAAAGTATTTTGGCTACCGTCTCTCCAGACAAGTGATGGCCCTCCACATGCTTCTGCATGACAAGAGGCAACTACACTTTAAATCTCATCATTGGGCACACTGCGTCTGATGATTTGATCTAAACAATATTTAAATAAATATGGCTCATCATTAAAGAAACAACATATCTCGTATAAGAATTATTATTTGTCTTGTGCACTCATATGGTTTGGCATTTCACCTACAATAAGAAAATTAATAATATCAGCATACCAGGGAGTTGTTCTGATTAAACCTAGCTGCTCATCAGGGAAAAAGTCTCTAATTAATGGTTTGTTGTTATTAAATATCAAATAAGTGAGGTGCTTAGCAACCACATTCTCTACTTCATTTTTATCTTTAATTTCAAAATCAAATTCTTATCGAAGCAGTATCCATTGAACTAGTCATGACTTTGTATATTTTTTCGACAAAAGATATTTGAGTGCTGAGTGATCTATGAAGGCAACAACATCTGAGTCCAAAATATATGAACAAAATTTATCAAGAGCAAAGACTATAGTTAGAAGCTCCTTCTCTTTTGTCGCATAATTTATCTGTGTATCATTGAGAGTCTTGCTAGTGTAGTAGACCACATAGGAATTATTGCCTCTTCGTTGCCCTAGAATTGCTCAAATTGTCACACATAATTTTGAAATGAAGTGACCAATTTGGTGTATTATTGGTACTAAGATGAGCATCTCTTTGGGTGTAACGAAAGTTGTCTAGCATGCTAGCGTCCATTTGAACCACACATCTTACACAAGAAGGTGAGAAAAAGGTTTAGCATAGTACTAAAATCCTTTATAAACCTTCTATATAAGCCTACGTATCCTTAGAATGAACATATATGTTTTACAGTTTTAGGTATAGTATTTTGAATATAGACTAACCTTAGCCTTATCTACTTCCATTCATTTAAATGAAACTATATGACCCAATACAATACCATTTGTAAGCATAAAACGGCATTTCTCCCAATTAGGAGAAAATTCTTTTGTTGGCATCTTTCAAGCACCGTTCCTAAATTAGACAAATATAATTGCAAATATGGAGAAATCATTCATGACTAACTCTAAAAAGTCTTCAACCATGTTGCTAAAAATACTTATCATACACCTTCGAAATGTTGCATGCACATTGCATAATCGAAATGGTATTCTTCTAATGCAAATGTGCAGTAAAAGTTGTCTTTACGTAATCCTCTAAGGCAATTTTAATTTGATAATAGCCAGAATAAGCATCAAGAAAAAAATAAAATTCATTCACAGTAACTCTTTCAAGTACTTGGTTAATAAATGGTAACTGAAATTGATCTTTTCGTGTTACTTATTTAATTTTTTATAGTTAATGCGCATACGCCAACTCGTAGTTGTACAAGTGCATATCATCTTTTCATCTTCGTTTTTAATAATTGTTACTCCACTTTTCTTCGGAACAACTTGGATTGGACCTACCCACTTACTATCAGCAATTGGATAGATGATATCAGTATCTAGAAGTTTCAACACTTTAGCTTTAACCACTTCCTTCATGGCAGGATTAAGTGATTTTAAGTAAAAAGTGAAGTTATTTTAGTTTATTTTGTGTACTCGTAATCTAATTTTAAAAATTAACAAAAGAAATTAGTGATAAATTATTTTTATTAATAAAACTCTCCACTTTAATGTTTTTCTAGAGTTTTAAAATCTTTTTGAAGGGTTTTACCCCTTTCTTGCAACTTCAAATGTATTGATCAATTGTAGAAATAGCGTAATCAAACTTTCATTTAACAATATGACTGTGGAATCTAACATTTTTTACACTGGTAAACAGACTCCAGCTGTCAATGATGTATAAGAATTTGACGCGATAGATAATAGAGAAGTAAAACAAACAATAGGTTGGGGGAAGAAAAGACAACCTATGAATTTGTTTAGTTGGTAAGGGCACATGCATTTGATAAATGGTCAAAGAAGAGTGGACACTTGTTGGATCCCAATTGCGGTCTTATGAGGCGAGGACAAGTAACCCAAGTGTACTCTAATCACTTTCCCAAATTTTAATAATGTACTTAGTGTATTTATTTTTAAAGTTACATATATGCACTGAGAACACTACATAATTTAAGTTGGGAGTGAGATTGATATACCTAGGTTAACCGCAATTGTAACATATGTAGCATATGTATATATACATAATACTAAAAATTCAAAAGAAATTAAAAAAATTACAAAATTTTTATTTCTTTGAAAATAAAAAGTAAGATTAGAAGTATTTTACATTGTATTTTTATGTGATTGATATCTTAATATTAATACTTATATGATAATAGTTTTTATGCATTATTGATTGTAAATTTAAATCCGGTAATAAGATATATAGATACTTGAAGTTTGAATTAAGTATGTACCCAAAACCCTTACATGATGATTCATGAAATATTGATAGCAAAGAGAAAACTTAAAATGAAGCCATATATATATATATATATATATATATATATATATATATATATATATATATATATATATATAAGTAAAGAAATAATAAAAATAATAAAATAGGATTGAGTCTGGTATTAAGGCAAGGATCTTTTAAAAAAAAGAAAAAAAAAAGAAATAAGAGAAAGAAAGGTGCAGTTAGGTTCATGTGCCACGGTAAACGTGTGTATTCGCACAAACAATACTTATGGACTTTTGTTATAAACATAAGTTATGTAATTGGACATTTATGCTTCGGGAAGCATAAGCATTCACAAGAACAGCAAGTGTTTATAAAAGATAAAAACCAAAGAAATAAACATACATGAAAATAGTTCCTATAAGTTTAATTGGAGTTTGAAACTTGACCAGGGGCATACACGATCACAAGAGTGCATAGGAAAGGTTAATTGAAAGGAAAAATATATCTACGATACGATTTAAATAATCATGATAGATATATAAAGATATTAGATTATGAGTGATTTATTAAGGTTGATATCTTTATAAATATCCATGTGCATATCTCTAATTAATATTGATATGGAAAAGAAATAAAAAGCAAAAACAAATAGACAATAATAGGATATAATATTTTTTATTTTCTTAATATACACTTATCATTATTTTTTATTTTCTTTATTTTTTTAACCCAATATTTTTAATGTTTGTGAGTAATATCACTAGAAACCTTCACAAGACAACAATCATCTACTAGGGTAATGTAGGGGTTTAATGGCTTATTGCATGTGCTTAGTCCAATCGTTATTCCTACAAAAGTGAGTTAGGATTTATTTTCATTTTAGTTAGGATTTTCTTTATTTTCTTAATTTGATAATTTTGCTAGGGATTAGCAAAACTCAATTTGAGGGTTGTGATTACAAGTGAAAAGTGTAGTTATTTTAGTTTATTTTATGCACTCATAATCCAATTTTAGTGATTAATACAAGACATTAGCGAAAAATTGTTTTATTAATAAAACTCTCTACTTTAATATTTTTCTAGTGTTTTATAATCTTTTTGAAGGGTTTCAGATGCAAGAAAACAAAACTAGCATAAATGCGTGAGTTAAAGATCTATAGCAAATCCACCAAAGGACTGTTGAAGCAGTTGTAGAAGTAGCTATCGACAGCCTATATATATTTTAGACTATAAATCTTACTCGAGAGGGGCTATCGAAATGACTTTTGAAGCGACTGTTGATAGCCTTCTCAGCTGCTTCAATTTTAAGGCCAATTTTCATATAGCCACAGTCAAAACTGGAAAATTGTATATTGTAAGAAATTAGAGATCTAAATTCTCTTTCCAAGATAACAAGATCAGTTTAATCGGATTTCAAACACAAAAGGTGTGACCACTTTACTAAAATACTATGCAGCAGAACAAAAAATTTTACCCATTTTTTACTTGTTTCATACTCATATTTGGACTTGTTTTGTACTCGGTTTTGAACTCTAATCTTCACCATTGAGATCTGTTGGCCATGGATCTGAGGGATAGGATTGTTTAAGATTTTTTTTTTTAGGAGTTTATAAATTCTACAAATAAGAGAGGATGTGTCTCCCTATGAACAAAAATAATATGTATATCTCTTCTTTTTCTTTTAATAAAAATTACTCTTTTTCAATGTGATTGGCTAAATTCTTAGTGAAAGTTGGATGAGAATCCCCCAGTTCTTTGATAATGGTTTGTCTATATTTTTTATAATTTTGATTTTTAGATTCTTATTATTTTACATGGTTCGTTAATTATAGTTTTGCATGTTTTCGAAATATTTTATCTTTTATGATTTGTGTTTTCTTTCAGAGATTCATATCATGATTCTAGATATATTTTATTGATTGCGTACATGGGATTATAATAATATGAACATAAAATAAAAATATCTAATTTATTTCATATTTCTTATCTAATATTTGATTGATTATGTTTTTTTGTGTATACTTAAACTAGTTTATCTTTTCGTATATGATTCATGTTTTCTTTAAATAGGGATTCGAATCATGATTCTGAACATATATTATTAGTGGATATATAAAATTATGATAATTTAAATATGGATAGAAAGATCATAAAGGTAAATTCTGATACTAGATAACCAAAATAGAGAATTAGAGATGATTCTATCACCTTAACCACTTTCATTATTAATATTTGTACTCTTAAATAATTTCTCATTTTCTTACTCTTATTCCATAAACTCTTGTTTTTTAAAACCAAGATGTCCCCGTGGATTTGACCTTAGACTTACCGAGACTATATTACTTTCCGATATCTTGCACTTGGAATTGTAGATGTAGATTCGATCAAGTTTTATGGCATCGTTGTTGGGGACAGTTTCTTTGTGTTTTAATACTTTGATTCGGTCTAAGGCATAGGAGTAAGGACTTGTTTGATTTTTTATTGGCATCGAGATTTCGTAGGTAAATTAATCAAGATCTCTTCAAAGACTTTCTTCTATAGTCTTTTTGACACTTTGATTCATTTATCTTCACTTGCAAAATTCCAAACATCATGATAGACAATACAAGCAATCATAGTAGTAGTGGACGTTCACTTCGAGAATATTTACATCTTTATAAGATCAGACAATTATCTTGTATCATCTTTTCACTTATATTGGTGACTTCGTGATTAAATCTGGGATAGTTTAACTATTGTCCAAATGTCACGGATTGGAGAACGAGAGCCCCCACTTACATCTTTGAGAGTTTGAGGAAGTTTGCACAATGATGAACTTACAAAATATTTCTGTAAAATAGATGAAGCTCAAATTATATCCGTTCTCTTTTAAAGACCGAGCGAAGACTTGACTCCACTCCTTACTTCCAAATTCTGTTGGTCGATGGGACAAGATGCAAAAGAAGTTCCTAAAGAAATTCTATCCAGTATAGTGATAATTATGTGCGAAGACAAATTGTGACCTTTCAGTAGAAAAAGTAAAATTTTCTTCGAGTGTTGGGAAAGATTTAAAGAACTTTTGCTATCTTGCCCACATCATGATATGAGAGATGGAGAACTGTCAACATATTCTACCAGGTTCTAAATTCAATTTCAAGATAATTTTTAGAGACTATATGAAGTGGAGACTTTCTAAACAATGATGCTAAAGAAGCATGGGACTATTTGGACAGGCTTACTGCAAATTCCCATAAATGGAAAAGTGAGCATGCATTAGAGAGTGATCAATTAAAAACAACCATGATAGATCGAGATAGGATCTCTTATCTTAGTGAAGCAGATGATATAAAGGCCAAGTTGACTTATTACTAAGAAAATTGAAGACTTATTACTAAGAAAATTGAAGATCTAATATCCACCAAGTCCGAATCTACTAAAGCTATGAAATATGTAGAGGATGAATGTAACATATGAAATTTGAAAGAACATACTACTAAATTGTTCAACTCTGCTGGCTTTCTGATTATGCTTGAAAAGTATAGTTATTTTATGCAAACGTAATCCAATTTTATTGATTAATATAAGAAATTAATGAAAAATTATTTTTATTAATCAAATCCTCAATTATGATATTTTTCTAGTGTTTTTGTAGGGTATTATATGCAAGAAAATTAAAAAATCGAAGCGTATCTCAAATATCATCCTAGAATTGTGATTTTACAGGTCTAGCTGTCAACGGCTATCTGTTGAGTATCGACAGCTATCAACTATAATTCAAACTCGAGAGTGGTTGTTGATGGGCTCTCGAAGGCTACACTTGTAATTTGATTTTTAGAGCTTTTTGAGAGAAAAAATAGTTTCTTTGTAAATAGAATTTTTGCTAGAATTTTATAAAAGGTATAAATACCAATGTAATTTTGAGATCATAATCATCATTGAGTGAAGTGAGAATAGAGCAGTTTAGATATTAAAGATTTTAGTTTTTGTACTCTTTCATATAAATTAATAAAATAATTTCTTTTTTTCATGGCTATGATGGGTATGAGTAGCTAAATTCTTGCGTTGGTTAAGATGGGATAACAAACCATAGGTAATTTACTAGCATATGATTTTTATACTTATCTTTCTTAATTGAATTATATAAAGTTGATATCTTTGATTCTCTATTTTCTTTGAAAGAATTGAAATATAATTTTGAGTCTTTGATATTTTATTGTTTAATGATATATTTGTTGCTTAATTTTTTATATATCGCAGATTCTTTAGGCGTGTATGCATAGACTTTGAACATTTATTTTTGTTATTCATATTACATGCTTAGATGAACTCAAAATTCATATAGGTTTAATTGAGGAAAGTTATTCAAAGTATCAAGTTTGTAATTTTATTAGATTTTGTGCTTCAATGATATATTATCCGGTTGTATCAAGACCACGTGATCTACACAATTGAGATATAAAAAAATAATCACATCTAGTAAATTATTCTAGGGGGATTTAATCCATCTGACAAATAATTTTATTTCAATTAAATTTAAATTCTCTTCAATTTTAACTTTAGTTAATAAAAATTCAATATTTATTTTCTTTAGTTCCATAATTTATTCTTCTTTACTATCAACATAATAATAAAAATGATCATCGAGAGAAAAATCTTGGATTACTACTATGTTATTACTTATCGATCTCTTACACTCTTAGTGTGCGATTTAAATCGTAGTCAAGTTTTTGACTTCGTTACCAGGGAATAGTACATATATCTCTAAGTAAACTTGTAATCATTATACTACTTGTTGATTCCTTTTCAATTTTGATCATGCTTGAAAAGTATAGTTAGTTTAGTTTATTTTATGCAATCATAATCTAATTTTGTTGATTAATACAAGAAATTAATAAAAAAAACTTTTATTAACCAAATTCTCCACTATGATGTTTTTTTAGTATTTTCTAGTATTTTTATAAGGTTTTATAAGCAAGAAAATTGAAGAATCAAAACGTATTTCAAGTATCATCTTAGAAATATATTTTTACAGGTCTGGCTATCTGTCGATGGCTATCTATTAAGTATCGATAGCTATCGATTGTAATTCAAATCCGAAAGTGGTTGTCGATGGGGCTCTCGAAGGCTACGTATGTGATTTGATTTTCAGAATTTTTTGAGAGAAAAATAAAGTTTTCTTGTAAATAGACTTCTTGCTTGGGTTTTGTAAAAGGGTATAAATACCCAATGTAATTGAGAAATCATAATCATCATTGAGTGAAGAGAGAATAGAATAGTTTAGAGATTCAAGATTTTAGTTTTTGTACTCTTTCATATATAAATCAATAAAAGAATTTTTTTTTCCATATTCATAACTATGATGAGTATGAGTGGCTAAATTCTTGCATTGGTTAAAATGAGATAACAAACCCTCAGTAATTTACTGGCATATGATCTCTATACTTATTGTTCTTAATTTAATTATATAAAGTTGATATATTTGTTTCCCTATTATCTTTAAAAGGATTGAGACATGATTTTGAGTTTTTGATATTTTATTATTTGATGATATATTTGTTACTTAGTTTTTGATATATCGTAGACTATTTAGGCGTGGTGTATGCATAGATTTTGAATGTTTATTTTTGCTTTTCATATTGCATGCTTAGATGAACTCAAAATTTATATAGATTTAATTGAGGAAAGTTATTCAAAGAATCAAGTTCGTAACTTTGTTAGATTTTGTGCTTCAATGATATATTTTTCTTGTTATAGAAAGACCACGTGATTTATGTAACTGAGATATAAAAAAGCATAAACACATCTAGTAAATTATTCTACGGGAAAGTTAATCCATCTGATCAACAATTTCATTTCAAGTAAATTTAAATACTCTTTAACTTTAGATTTAGTTAACAAAAATTCAATCTTTATTTTCTTTAGTTCCATAATTTATTCTTCTTTCTATCAACATAATAATCAAAACAATCATCGAGAGAACAATCTTGGATTACTACTCTTATACTACTTGTCGATCTCTTATACTTGGGAGTGTACGATTTATATCGCAGTCAAATTTTTGGCGCCATTATCAGAGATCAGTACTATTGTGTTATACTTTAGTATAGATTATAGTTCCTACATCATTAACTTTTTTTATTCTGAATTTACATGATCAGTTGGAGGAGAATTTTAAACAGTAGACTTATTCGATCTTATCAAATTTGCATTAACTTCCAATCCACCAAACACCTCACGACATGATCTCTAATAACAAAAACAGCATGCATAACAATAATAATAACGGATTTAGGGATAACAATACAATTGAAAATTAAAACCATAATGGAGGCAATGGAAGGTCTTTACGAGATTATCTACAACAATGTTTCTCAACCAGTAAACAATCTATATTCACAAATATAACTCTCGTTGGAGGAACTATCCAAATCTTCAATGGAAGTTGAATCCTCCACAATAATTTCATAATAAAAATAAGCCACCTATTAATCCACAACAACATTATGTCTAACCTTCTAATCAACTTTTGGTGTACCAACCACCACCAAAGAGAAATTTTGAGAATAAATATTTACAGATATAGCAGAGAATAGTTCAAATGATTCAAGTGCAATAGCAGTTTATTTAGTCACAACAAACAATCAACTGTCAAAATGCAATAGCCTTCAGTGATATTCGATCAAAGATAAGCCACCTTAGTTCGTTGTTGCAAATAAAGGAAAAGGGTAAGCTACCATCTCTATTGAAGGTTAGCACTTCAGGTAAAGTCGAAGGTATAAATATTATTACTTTTTTCATTAATAATGATATACTTGAGATAACTGCTGCAATATCAATAGTAGTCACTCTTTCTAAATTTCATCAAGATGCACTAAGATAACCACTGAAAAAGTTTTCTTAGGTCCCAAAAATACATACTTGAGATTTTCGGATAGTAGTTTTAGCTCAAGTATTGGTATTGGATATCAGATGGTATTAATTTTTATGTGATTTTGGATAATTCTTTATATACTTCCTTTTTTGAAATTCATCCTGTGACATTTGAACATTGAGCACCAGTTAAGTATTTTATGATGTTAACGGTGTGTTCGGATTTGAGCCAATCAAGGAAACCTTCATCAAGCTCCAAAAGATCAGAGATGCACAATGATAAATGTCTTCTTCTTCACGAATTTCTTTAATAAAATTAATGTTCCGCAATTTATCATTGTCGATATTAGGTTGTTTACGAACATTAAAAACATTGAACTCAAAGATCATATTTCCAAATGACAGCTTCACCACGCCACTCTTACAATTTATAACTGCATAAGCCATGGCTAAAAATTGACGTTCGAGGATAACAGGACTGTGAAGATGTGAATTCTTTATATAAAATCCACTAGAAAATAGAAATTTTCAATTTGTACTAAAATATTTTCCGAATGCCTTTAGGATCTTTCTGATCTCTCTTCCATTTGTGGTGTGACAGGAGGCTGTTTAAGTTCTCCTAAACTCAGTTGCTTATAAACCGAATATGATAAAGGGTTTACACTAGCTCCCGGTCTAGTAAAGCTTTTTCAATGTTGTGATGGCCTATCATACATGAAATAATTGGACATCTAGGATCCTTATATTTAAGAATTATTTGAAAACGAAATAATGCACTTACTTGCTCTGTGAGAATTTTTTTTTTTTTTTTTTTTTTTGTACATTGAGACGTCTTTTAATTGTACACAAGTCTTTCAAGAATTTTGCATATAAAGAGACTTAATCAGCGGACTGTACCCATTTAAAATTTCTAAATATGAACACAAGATGTACTAATATTTTTAAATTTCAATCATTGGAGAAAAAGTATAGGTGGTTTATAAGTTGCAGGAGTGGGCTCTTTTGAATTGTCATCTTTTAATTGTTGTACTGAATCATCACCATATTTCTCTTCAGTATCTTTTTTTGAAACGGGCTCATTAAGTACTTTTTCACTTTGCAAACTAATCGCAGCAAATATCTCAGGCATAACATTATTGATTGATGAAGTAATAATGTTTGTACCTTCGACTTTACCTAAAGTGCTTGCCAATAGTTGTGATAGTAGCTTACCTTGTTCCTTCGTTTGCAATACAGACTAAGGTAGCTTATCTATATTTGGATATCACTGAAAGCTTTCACATTCTGACTGTTGATTGTTTGTTGCGACTGAATAAATTATTGTTGTGCTTGGGTCATTTGATCCATTCTCTGATGTATCTGTAAAATATTACCCTCAAAATTTCTCTTTGGTGGTGGTTGGTACACCGATAGTTGATTAGATGGTTGGGTGTATTGTTGTGGTATCAGATTAGTGGGTGGTTTATTCTGATAATTAAATTATTGTTGAGCATTCTGCTTCCATTAAATATTTGGATGATTACTCCAACCAGACTTATACGTTTGTGAATAAGGATTGTTTGCTAGCTGAGTTTGCTAGTTGGGGAACATTATTTAAGGCATTAGCTTGTTCATTTAATACTTCCTTAAAAATGGGAAGTGTTGGACAATTGTGAGTTACATGTTCTTGTAGTTTGCAAATATCACAAACTTGCAAAATTTCTTCTATTGCCTTAATATTTCTAATTTCTTTGTAAACAAATCTTCAAATTTTTTCGTGATAGTGATTAATCATGCAGCTTTATCTTTGATTTGTCCTAATTTAATATGTCCACCTCTATTTTTGAGAATTCTCTACTAATTGGTATCTTTCCGAAATATCCTCAGTTTTCCAGACTTGTAAATACTCAGCAAGTGAATCAAGATAATCTCATACTTCCTTAGCATCCTTGCTCAGAAATTCACAATTACCCATGGTTTCTAAAAATTGCCAGGTTGTAGTGTTTAGCCCTTGATAGAAGGTACTAACAGTCATTCATATCTTGAAGCCATGATGTGGGAATGAAAATAGCAAATCTTTAATCTATCGCAACACTCGAATAATGGTTCATCCTCTTTCTGATGAAAGTTAGAGAATTTTCTTTCATATAATTTATTCAATGTAAAGAAAAAAATGTCTTTAAGAATTCTCTTTGCATCTCATCTCATCTTCCTATTGAATTGGGATTTAATGAATGTAGGTATGTCTTTACTTTATGTTTAATGGAGAATGGAAAGAGGTTAAGTTTTAGTTGCTCTGCAGTGACGTTTTGAGGATTATAGTCAAGCTAACCTCTTTAAATTCTCGAAGGTGCAAATATAGGCTCTCTGAATCCATCTCATGGAACTTAGGCAAAAGTTTAACTACTCTAGATTTAATGTCAAAGTGATGAAGGTTGAGTTGTCCTATCAGATTGTAAATAATTGCTTAAGGATCTACTATTGCCTCCATGATGACTGTTATTATCATTTGTATTGTTTTTTCCAAATCCCTTATTATTACCATTAATATATTGTTATTATTAATAGTGCTCATGATGTGAGGTGATTGGTGGATTGGAAGTGTTTGTGCATTTGAGTACGATCGAATGAGTCTCCTGTTAGAAGTTCTCATCTAACTGGTCATGCAAATTCAAAATCGCACAAATTAAAATGTAGGAATCGTAATATTTACTAAGATGTAATACGATAGTATTGATCCCAATAACGGTGCCAAAAACTTGACTATGATCTAAATTATACACTCGCAAGTGTAAGAGATCGAATAAGTAGTACAAGAATAAAAAGAAAGATTAGATTTGAAGGTTTTAAATTACTTTTAAAAATTAATAGTCAGATGGGTTAACTCACACATCGAATAATTTACTAGATGCATTTATACTTGTTTATCTTAGTTGCATAGTTCACATAGTCTTCTTACAATGGAAAATATATCTTTAAAACTTAAATCAAACAAATTTGGCAACTTGATATTTTGAAAAACTTTCCACAATTAAACCTATATGAATTTTGCATTTATCTAAGCATGAAATATAAATAACAAAAATAAATGACCAAAATCTAAGCATACAATGTACTCAAAGAGTCAACAGTATATCAAAAACTAAGAAATTAATATATCATCAAAAATAAAATATCAAAGAATCTAAATCATATCTAAAACCTAACAAGATAATAAGGAATCAAAAATATCAAATAAACGTAAATCAATTAAGAATAATAAGCAAACAAATCACATACCAGTAAATTATCTAGGGTTTGTTACCTCATCTGATCCCATGCGAGAATTTAGCCACTCATAATCATCATAACCATGAATAAAGAAAAAGCAATTCTTTCATTGATTTCTATGAAAGAGTGTAAAAATTAAAATCTCTAATATCTCTTTCTATTCATAAAATTGCCTATATAATTCTAAGTTGCATCGTAGTATATTTATAGCCTCACGGGTATTTACAGATTTGTCCGTTAAATCTATATAAATTATAATTTAGTCTCACAAATCTTCATATTAAGAATTTAGTCCCTCAAATCTCTTAAGTTACTACAATTTAGCCTCTCACTTTATATTTTAGTCCGATTTTTTTGTTTTAACCCTGATTTCCTTCACTTAATTCCCCCTTTCCTCTTCCCCCTCTCTTCTTAGTTCTTATTGGGTTCCCCCCTTGTCCTTCTCTTCTTTCTCTCTATTTATTTATTGGTTTCTCCCTCTCTATATTGGATAAATTTATTTCTGAATTTAATATATTTAGTGGAGAATAATACATTTGGTCTCAATATAGAGAGAGAGAACCCAAGAAATGAATAGAGAGAGAAGAGAAGAAGAAGAAAAAATCCAATAAGAACTAAGAAGAGAGGAAGAAGAGGGAAGGGGGAATTAAGTGAAAGAAATTAGGAGTAAAACGAAAAAATCAGGCCAAAATATAAACTGAGAGACTAAATTGTAGTAACTTAAAGGATTCGGGAGGACTAAATCTAAATATGAATATTTGGGGGACTAAATTATAATTTATAAAGATTTAACGGACAGATCTGTAAATACCCCTAAAAATTATATTTACTAGGAAACTCGCTTTTCTCTCAAAAAGGCCTAAAAAATCAACTCTGCGATTGTAGCTTTCAAAAGCCACTTTGACAGCCGCTCTCAGGATACTTCTTAGTCGTTGGTTGTCGATAGCCAATAGATAACTATCGATAATCAGACCTGTAATTGACAGTTTTTAGCTGATATTTAAGATACGTTTCGATTCTTCGATCTCTTTACATATAGAAACTTGCAAAAGACTATAAAACACTATAAAACTATCATTGCGGAGAATTTGATTAATAAAATCATTCTTCATTAATTTCATGTAATAATCACCAAAATTGGATTACGAGTTTACAAAATAAACTAAAATAACTGCGCTTTTTACTCGTAATCAACTATTCAAAATCTAAGCATATACAATGCCTGAAAAGTCAATGATATTTAAAAACTAAGCAATAATTATACCATCAAGAAATAAACTATCAAAATCCCAAAATCATATATTCATAATCAAAAGAATAAATAGGGAAACTAATATTAATATTATATAAATCATTTAAGTATAGAAATAATAAACTCATACCAAATTAATTATCGAGAGTTTGGCTTATCATCCAAAACCGAAAAAAAAATTAGCCCCTCATATTAAACATAGTTATCAAATAAAAGAAGAAAATATTTTATTATCAATTATAAAAAACACAAAAGCACTAATAATCTTCAAAATATATCAAAATCAATAAAAACTCTCTCTAAAATAATCTCTAACATTTTTTCCCTTTTTTCTTCTTTTGTCTCTGATGTAATGGGCATTTATAGCTCCCCATAGGATTTAGCTAAGACTAGAGTATGTTTCGAAACTCCATTTCCCCCTTGAAATCCAGCTATGTGTATCAGTCCATTACGTTGTCGATAATGGTTTCAATAGTGTATTTTTATGAGGGACTGTCAACAGCCATGCTTGGGCTGTTAACAATTCTCTAGCTGTTTGTTTTAAGGCTTTCATGCATGCTTCTCACATCGTTTCCTTACATCCAAAACCCTGCAAAAATATAATAAAACACTACTTTAAACCAACAAAACATACAATAGGAGAGTTAGAATAATATACATAAAAATTCATTAACTTCTCATATTATATATCAAAATTAGATCACGAGTGCATGAAATAAATAAGAAATAATATATTTTCACTCATAATCACTAACTGAAAGGCTCCAAATCATCAGGAGTCAGCCTGTAAAAATTGACCATCATTTGACCTACTTTAACCGCTGCCCAATGACTTTAACTATCAAGTTGTTGTCAAACTATTGATTCTGGTTCTAAGATTTATAGTGTTTGGGCTTTGGTCCTTTAGGCTTTCTCTAATATGGTCTAAATCCTGATTTGACGACTAGATCTTTGTAGCTCCCTAAATATTTTCTTTTTGGCACTTTTCGAACCTTATTTGCGATGTTTTGATTGTTACCATTATTTCTTGTCGCAAGGTCCACTTATCTTGCAAAATCACTAAAGATACTCGAGCAGTAATTATTCATATCGAGGACGTACCCTCGAGAACCCTTCTTGACAGAACCTCATTACATCTCTGTATATGTATTTTATTTTTGTTTTTTCCTTTATTATCTAAGTCGGAAACCCTCTCTTGAATCTGACTTTGTTTAGGATCGGCTTCTGAGCCCAATCCCTATCTAGCGTTGATTTTAGCTCGGGTATTTTACCTAACCAAAATTGATGCCAACAATTTATACTTTTATTAATTTATCAAAAATAAATACCAAGCCTTTCAAATACCCTGTGAAGGTACTTCTACTGAGAACATAGTATCTGATTCTTTCGATCCCTGCAAATCTACATACACTGCTGCACCCATTTTCATCGTTCTAAACTTCTCACTCAACTGAGATTCAACCATTTCAATCTCCATCACATCTTTTGTTGCAATCAATATATCATCGATATATAAGAGTAGATACACAAAAACAACCACTCATCAGCTTTTTATGATAAATGAAATCAATATGCAAACTCCACAAGTATCCATGACTGGCTATAAAAGCATTAAACCATTTGTACTACCTCCTTGGGGACTGTTTCAAATCATTTCAAGACTTTCAGTCTAAAAAACTTATCTTCTTTATCGTAATGACGAATCCCTCTATCCGATGCAATGCAAATATGCTCCTAAATCATGGTTTCCATTATACTTCTTTTGGTTAATGAAAAAAAGCTAGTTACAAAGTTAAGAATTTCCTCTCTCCCCATCCCCCTCTCTCCCTCTCCCCTCTCCCTCTCCCTCTCCCCCTCTCACCCTACAACAAAGCCCTTGCGCTATAAGAGGAGGAGGAGAGAGCAGGGGCCTATTCTTGCCTCTCCTCTCCTCCCTCAAGCTTCTTATACATCCAAATTTTAATATTTTATGTTTTTTTTTTTTTTTTTTTTTGTTGGTTTTGGTTTTTACTGCTCAAACGTGGTGCCCTTTTTCTCTTTTTCCACTCTAACCTTCAGATCTGGCATGGATCTAGTGTAGAAAAAAAGTTAAGAGGTGTTGTTACTCGTACGGCTCAGAATTGGGCCATCTTCGATAGTTTTTTTTGCTGGTTTTGTTATTTTGTTACTAAAAAGTGGTGCCTTTCTTTTCTCTTCCCACTCTTGCCTTAGATCTAATCTGGATCTGCTGTAAGAAAGAAATCTAAGAGGTATTTTTGCTCGTACAGCTCGGATTTGGGGTGTTGTTGACTGTTCATGGTCATAGGCATGACTGAACAGAGCCGAATTGATCGGACTGGTCAGAGTTCCTTCGGGTTGGCCGGAGTCCGCCGAAGTTGAGCGGTGATGACACTGAAAGATAGAAGAGCAAGATTATAAGTATATTTTTGTTTGTAACATCATCGCTCAAAAACCTCAACAGCGATGTTAGCAGTAATGAGATATATGGAGAAGATGTGGCATCAAAAGGTGGGATCGCTTGATCATCGCATTATGCTGGCTTGGCTATCCAGAAGTGGTCAAAGAGGGACAATTTCACACGTTCACCGTCCATCGGTGGGCACGTGACATTCTCAACTAGTGCGAAATCCATTGAGATTTTGTTCGATGATTTTCTAGACCAAACTGTTGAGACGGATTTGATATTCTGGTTTGTATTGGTTTGAACAAGTCATCAAGTAGGACTTGGTCTGGTTGCCAACAGGGTATTAGAGTGAGTTGATATTCTCTAAAAGGTAAATTGCTGGTTATTGATCCGATATTGATGGAATTTAACGGCTGTAAGGAACATTTTCTTATGAGTTGACGAGATTCAGTTGATTCAAAATTTTAAGTTTTGAATTTGAATCCAATGGAATTCATGTGGTTAGACAAACACATGGTTTGGATTTCGGAGATGTCTATATTAAATGCCAGAGGTTAGACTCCAGCCTCATGCATTTCGACGTAGACAGTGCAATTGTCTACGTAGTAGTAGAGAGTGTAATATAGAGAATGACATCTATCGATATGAGCGTTAGCAGAAATAGTCGTGGTATATATGGGAGATTAAAAGAGGACGGAGCAGATTTCTATGGTGGGTTCAACATTTACTAGACGGATACACCAACAATACGTGATCGAGAAGAAACCTGTTTATTTGTATTCCTTTGCATATACGTATGCGAAAGGAATATTTTCTTCTTTTTTTGTATTTTTTTTTTATTATTCGGATAATGTTCTATTAACATCTTTTTAATGGAACACTGGGAACCTTACGCTTCACAGTTTTATCTCAAAAAAATTTGCTCCTAAATCCCAACATGTAAAGAAGTTTTCACACCTACCAGCTCACATTTCCTACCGAATAAGTAACCAGAAAAGCAATACGGTGGACGCGTGCCTCAGATTGGAGGAAACACCATACTGAAAGCAACTCATTGAGCTTTATGCTTTGCATCCTCAACCCAACCCATAAAATTCTCTCTCCGCTTCAAGACCCATTCACATCGAACAGCTCAAGCACCCGAAGGACGCTTAAATGTTCTATACTTATTTCCTCTGAAGAAACTCAATCTCTTCATTCATCGCAACAGACCAATGAGAAGAGTCATCAGAAGTGACAGCTTCACAGAACAAGACAAGGCTCTGAACAATCCAAGTACTCAATCTCTTCATTCATCGAAACAGACCAATGAGAAGACTCACAGAAGTGATAGCTTCACAGAACAAGACAAGGCTCTGAACAATCCAAGTATTTTGCCAGACCAAATGCGCATATGTACGCATATCACTGTGGTGGTTTGACTTGCCTTTTATGTTACTTTGAGAAAATAGGTTGTACAATAAGATCCAAGAGCCTTATCCTAATCCTTTTTTTTTTTTTTTTCTGTTTCGTAAATACCTCAGTTTCTCTGAATATGTGTATGAAAAATTTCTAGTGTCAATATCAATGAAAATACGATGTTAACTAATGTATGTTGTGTAATAGATGTACAGGTCATTATGGATATTAATGTACAGTTTGCTTGAGCTCTTGTAGGCTTTCAAAATTTTCCTTCCTTGGGCAAACGGATTCACCAGACAGTATTCATGCCCCAGATAATTATGGTGTTCAGTAACTTGGCAAGACATCGCCAAGCTTAAGCACAACCAAAGGGTAAAAGTAGCAGTGAGCACAAAAGACAATGCAACATAAACGACTTCAATCAGTAAAACATAAAAACAACCAACGAACAAATGTAGTGGGGTTATGGATCAAAACATGCATTACAAATTAGGTAACAGAAAATCACCTGTTAATCCCTCCATCAAATTGGAAACAACTTCCTTCACGATGAGTTGAAGAAATGGCAATGCACAAGCAAAAAGTCTCTGTTTGGAGAGGCAATACAAGCGAAACTCAAAGAGTTGGCTTCCAAATCAATTACTTGCAACGATGAAAAAAAGAATAATTTAAGAATCAAAAATTGAATAGCATAGCTCGGTCTCATCTTTTAAATTCCAGACGCAGGCACATCTCACCCTAGGCAGATGCATCAATCATAGAAAACATTTATAAGTGTGCATAGAATATTAAAATGAATCTTTTATATATGGAAAAAAAAAATGGCCTTCCAACGTCCCCAACAGCACGTGGACAAAAAGAGCAGGAAAAAGAACATCCACAATATGAATACTAACCAAGATTAACATAGAGTACATTTCCGAATATTAGCAAGGGGTGCACATAACGATAGCAACATGCGTTTATATATTAGTATTACACAACAATCTAACAATCAATTTGAAGCTAGGGAAATTATGGGAACTTACCTTCACAATATCATAAAGTTTTACAGATTCTCGCAGAAAAAGAATACAGTGATACACATTGGGTCTCTTATATGCACATGTACCAGTTCCCTGACGTACCAAAAGGGAAAAAATATTACCTCACTTCTCCTCGCATCAATACTCATGCCCTTACCCCAGATAATCTTCAAAATGTGTACTAAAAACTTGGCAACCCGGTGTCTAAACTAAAAGTACTCAAAATCAAGATAAGAAGAATCTGTTGAAGCAGGCTTACTCCCCCCACCCCCAGCCCCACCTCCGGCGACACAACCAGACCCGGGAACACCATTTTCAGTGGTTCTCTTCTCCTTGACAGCAAACTGTCCAAAGTCCACAGGATCAGGAATATGCGGTGGCACAGCACTTCTAACCAGGGCCCAATTCACTCCCTCAAAAAAGGGGTGTTGTTTGATCTCGGTGGCACCTCTCCGGTATGCAATTCTTCTTTGCGGATCCTTCACCAAGAGGCCACGGATGAGGTCTCGGGCGGTGTTGCTCACAACTGGTGCCTCTGGGAACTTCAACGGCTGTCCCACCACATTGTATAACGTGGCTCTATTCCCTGAACCCTTGAAGGGTGTCGTCCCATGCAAAAGCTCATATAAGAAGATGCCAAATGTCCACCAATCTACTGCACTGCCATGGCCCTCCCCGCGGATGATCTCTGGGGCCAGGTACTCATGTGTCCCAACAAATGACATTGATCGGGCATTGGTAGGCTCAGCCATTAGCTCTGGGAGGGAACCGCCGCCAATGCCAAAGTCTGACTTGGACTTGCGATTACGCTTTGGCAGAATGCGGGGAAAGAAGGACGAAGGCTGGATACATCCCTGCACAACCTGATCGTTGTCGAGGATGCCCGAGTTGCCAGAGGAGGAGCTAACAAGTGTTGGGTTTACAGAGCACCGAAGTGACAGGTCGAAATCAGACAGCATAATGTGGCCTTCCTCTCTGACAAGCACATTTTCTGGCTTTAAGTCCCGGTAGATAACCCCCAGCATGTGCAAGTACTCCAGAGCAAGCAGCACCTCAGAGGCAAAGAACCTGCTCAAGATGCAAAGAGAAACATTTATATTGGACAATTATAAAGGGTTCAAGCTTTTTGTTCAATAGAAAATGAATTATGAGAACATTCCAGGCGAGGTTTATGGTCAAATGAAACGGACGTCAGGAAATAGGCAGGTTTGTACAACAGAAAGCATAGACAAAATCAGGACCTCAATTCAACAACCCACGGCTGTTTATTCAACAATCTCAGAAGAAAGTTGTATAAAGCTCAATTCGTAAGTGTTAATAAAAGGACGTTCATCTGACCTGCTAAACTGAAACTCGTATCTAAGACGAAGACAATTTTTTCAGAAACACATGGGAAGGAACAACTTCAAAGGAATGGCCCAAAATTTGCAGATCAAATAAAAATTATGGGCAAAATATGGCTTCAGGCTTGCAACATTAACAGGGATCCTGGTTACTAATAACAGGACATACCATTTTCGTGTTATATTAACATATGAGGTTATTCTCTGACTATTTCTTCACAAAAAGATCAGCAAAAACATTCAGAACATATTAGAGCTATGCTATAAAAAGATTTCTGTCTCCTGAAGCATTTAGTTCTAAAATTGATGAAAAGATACTCCCCTCCTGAACTTACCATGCTTCACATGGTTCCCATATTCATGAATTTACTGTACCATGCTTGTTTTATTTAGTAGGTATTATCTAGCCTTGCTCCTGAGTAGCATTTACAATAACTTCAAAGTATTATCTAGCCTTGCTCCTGAGTAGCATTTACAATAATTACAAAGTATGCATTTGAGAGATATGAGTCTGCCATGTAGCTGCTATCAAGTGTTGCTATTTTTCTAAGAGGAAGCATGCCCAAAGTACAGTCAAAGAGCCATTAGCGCTGTTAAGGCCACTGACTTTCTGGATAACTTTATAGAACAAATACAAGGAAATATATGCCAGGTGATCCTGTACATTATCACCCAACTGCAGGCACAAGGTGACAGTTTCAGTACCCCTTTTCTCATCTAATTCAGAATAAGCTAAAAGAAAAGGGAATTGAAACTTTCAGGTATGCTCATTCTGGGATCCCCAAAAGACCTGAATAGTCCAATTACAAGGAGAAACAAGCCGGGTGATCTTTTACCTTTCCATTTACTAGCACTAGCACAAGCTGACAGTTTCAAATCTAATCCCTTTCTTCTTCCTCATCATTAAAACAGAAGAATGTTTAAGTCGTCTGTAAGAAATGTTTAAGTCGTCTGTAAGACTTCTTCAGAGATTACTAAAATTCCAGTCCTTAAAATTCAAATTGTCAAAAAAAAAAAAACAAAGAAAAGAAAAGAAAAGAAAAGCTTTAACCACAATTGAAAGGTAAATTACCTTTCCATGGACTTCGGCCTTCTTTGGACAGTCTACCTTCTTCCTTTTTATATATTCCCACTCCTCGAGCATTGAAATTTTGTTTCTTGATATAGAACGTAACATGTAGCATCCTAGTTCAAGTTTAATCTTGTTAACTTGTAACTTTGAAGGATACTAGAATTTGTAGCTATAAAGCATATAGAACAAGTCCTATGGAACATAATCGCCCAGCTAAATTATTACTTTTCTGATATGTTTAATAATTGCCCAAAACTGTTTCCCTTCAAAAAGTTTACACTTTTGTTCTTCGATTGAAGAAACGTGCATACAGTTATAGCAATTCTATTTTACTTATTATGAAACAACTCACGTGCACAAATTCATTGTTTACATGAATCATCCAAAATTAGTGGACTACAAAAATTATGATGAAAGCTATTATATTTGTTTCATAATTATGTTTAAATTTACATGACATAAAGCAACCTCACAATGACAACCATCGACTTGCTTGAGAAAATAGTGACAAAAAAGGTAATTTTGGGATCAGAGCCATCCGTCCAGCAAGCCCAGTTGCAGCCCCCCTCTTTCCAAGGGCCAATAGAATTGGCTCCATCCCCATCAAAAACTCAACCTGTGCTGAGTAAAAAACCAGGGACAAGCCCAGAAACGTACAGACCCACTGCCACTCTCTTCCCAAACTTCAAACCTCCCGCGCTTCCAACCATAAGGCTGCGGTTACATCTGTTACCACCACCTTTTCTTCCACCTCCGAGCTTTCAGTGTGATATGCTCATCTGCTCTCAAGTGCTAGAATAGCCTCCTCCACCAACTTATTAAGGGAAAAAGGAAAAATTGCCAGCAACAAAAAGAAGAAACTCCACTCAGACTACTACTCCATCGAACTTGATAACGAAATTTTCAACATTGACAATGTTATTGTCATGCCGGATGGCCTTAAACACATACAGCTCCTGAGTTCATCTAAGAACCTGACATCACTCCTAAGGAAGTTGAACAATACATCACTCCGAGGAAGCTGACCAGCACTTCGGCCGGCATCACCCCATTGTAGCACCCTTGACTTCTCTCTAGATTTTATTAATTTCCTTTTTTTTTTTTTTTTTTTGCTATTTTACTTTTTTTTTTTTTTTTCCTCTATGTCCTAGCAAAAAGAAATCTTCTTATTTTCTATAGAACTTAATCCACCACTTCTAATATGGTGGATCAACTATTGTTTGGATATCTTTTCCTTTTCCTACTACCATCACAGCTCAAGTAGAACACCACCAACCACAGAGCGCCAACCGAAGAAAACAGCATCTCAATCCGGTTAAACATATATATTTAGGCCTGTACTTCCAAATTCCAATACCAAAAATAAAACAGTTCAGCACTGTCCTATAAACAAAACTGAATTAAAACACAACTACCAAGCTTTTGGCATTCTAAACGGTATGTGAAGCATATCAAAGGAAGAGTAACGGATACATAAGTAGTGTGGGATATATCTAACTGTTGGGGTTCACTTCCTAAGATAGCAAGAGAATATTACACCAAGAAACTGTGGCTAAGAGATGGTTCAAGGTCTTCTCATAAAGGATACTAATCTATGAAGACCTTTTTTGATCAAAAAGTTTTTCTCCCTCCCTAAAATGTCACGTTCCACTTTCGATATACGGTATACGAGTATATATAAGAGGTACCTGTAATATATCTAGTTTAAATATGTTAAGCTTTCGGTATAATAATAAGAATTAAAATAGTATATAATTAACCATGTATTTCTCTCCAAAAAGGCCAGTTACAATCACTTTATCGATCAATTATAAACGACACTAACCAATATTCTAAATATCAGATACCGGTGATATACTGGTCAGCCAAATTACATACCGTATACCGGACGGGATATTACAATATGACTCTAAATACCGAACTATCATATCAGTGTTATACCAGTTAAATAATAATCATGTAATTACTTATATAGAACATATTAAAATACATAAAACAAATTTAGAGTACTTATTTTGCCTTATTTGTATTCTACTTACGAATTTGTAGATACCGTTTAGAACGTCCGTATAAGCACCAAGCTACATATAATTATAATTTAAGTGAATAGTTTAATTAAAATTTTATCCAATTAAAGTTTAGATTAGAAAATTGTTTAATTAAAATTTTAAAACTATATAAAGAAAACTTACGAAGTTAAGAGACTAATTATCCAATATATATTCATGGTAAGAAGTAAGAATCTCCTTCTCAAATTACATATACTATACACATAACTAAGGAAAACTAAAAAAATTGTTTCATAAAAAATTTAGAACTACATAAACTAAACTTAAGAAATTAATTATTCAATGTACTCTATTCATAATATAAACTTCATTCTCATGAGCCAATGTATTATGTCAACAAATTTTCTATAATTAAAACTACATTGCCAATGTTGAATAACTAAACTACATTGCCAATGTCCTATAATTAAAAATTTAAAACAACATTTTTTAGTATCAATTGAAAATGAGACATGTAAGTATGCAACATAGCCAATATGTCAATAATTAAGAATCAGTGAGCTAATATACAAATAGCCTCAATAAAAAACACTCCCAAATCCCAATATAGCCAGACTTATCAACCATGTGTTCACTGACTTAGTGATTCAGTTCACTGAATGAATGAACAACTCCCTGTTTTAGGGAATCAGTAAGCTGTTCACTAATTCAGTGAACTGAATCACTAATCGGCCCACTGATTCATTGAATCAGTTTGTCGAACACTGATTCGGTGAACTGAATCAATGTTCGACCACTAATTCAATGTGGGCCGAAGTCCTCAATTAAGAAGGATTGAAGCAAAATTGCACAAAAAATTAAAACTTTAAACACAAAACATTCAATTTCATATTTAACATGCACAAATTTTAGAGAAATTGAAGAAATTGTAACCCTAGTTAAAATTAACATGAAATTGAACAAAATGGACTTACCGACTAATTAGTGAGACTGACGAAGTTGAAATTGGTGGAGGAAGATCGTCTGAATGAGGCCGGAAGCTTCGGGTTATCCAAAATAGTTGTCGCCAGAGGCCGGAAGTTTTAGATTGACCAAGAGGATGATCGGCGAGGAGCAATTGCTCGGAGAGTAATCGAAGGGTCGGAGACTAATCGGAGGATGACTCGACGATGATTTTGAGATAGAATTTGGAAAACTAGGGTTAGGGTTAAGGGCAATCGCCCGATCGCTCAATCGTTCAGATGCAGAGTCGCGGAGAGAGAGAGAGAGAGAGGGAGGCAGCAAAAGAGTGGGATTTTTTTCTCCTCCCAATCTATTAAGGGAAATTTTATATTCCTAATGAGTTGGATTTTTAACGGGTTTAACCCGCAACCAAAACCCACTCAAAAAGAAACCAAAATTGCTTAATACCGGCTGGTATTTTTCATACCGTTACCGGCCGATATATCACTACGTTGCTGATATATCAGCCCATACCGGCCCAAAACGAGAAATGGTAAAAAAAAATACTATACTGTCTCGTTTCTTCAAAATTTCTGATATACCGGTCGGTAACCGGTATACAGGTCGGTATTTAAAACACTAATATTAACTCTTATCTCACATCCGATACCGGACTATTTGAGCTACGAACACTTCATTCTCCTCCTTTTAGGATCTAAATTTATCATTAGAGGGCATAGCAATACATTAACACTTCATCAGACAAAGTGGGATTCTTGAGGTGGCCCTCATGGATTTTAGAGATGGATCCAATTGATTCAAAAGGTGGCTCCTACGTTTATGTGGTATTTTATGCCATGGAATACTTAGTTTTATATAACACTTAGTTTTACATACTTCCGATTGGAACCCGACTCTGATACCACTAGAACACCTATCACGCCTCACTTTCGACATGCGAGATATGAGTACGTATAACCGGCAACATATTCTCTATAATATGGTAAGCCTTCAGTATAATAACAAGAATTAAAATAATTTATAATTAGCGACGAATTCTACCCTTACAAAGGCTAGCTATGATTACTTTATAGATTTATAGGAATCATTATCAACTATACTAACTTTTGTCTCATATCCGATGTGAAACTATTTGAGCTAGGAGCATTACATAAAATGCATCCCAATCAAAAGTTTCCGAGCTTTTCACATATTAAGATGGCAATGTAACTAATACACCCGATATTACTTATTTTGATACTATAAATGATTGGCCATACCGATTCTGATATATTAAATCATGTGCTAAACACTTTCTGATATCTCTAGGTAATAACCTTTTAAAGGTTCTTTCTTTAAAATTTGGAAAGAATACGTGTATTTTCTCTTACTAATCTTAAATGTGAAGATGATAAGGAACAAGCAAAATTGGAAAAATGCTAATAAAATATCTAAGCACACAATTCTTAGTTCCCACTCTAATGAGATCTTTAACATCTATTTTCCTTTGAAGACCACATCTAAAAGTTGAGCCTTAACTCCTAACAAGAAATATGTCGTAGAGATATCAATACCCATATGTTTGTCCTAGGTTAGTTACTTCACTTCAACATGAAATTTGAGTGATGACAAAGATGTGTCCTTCCGTTACATGTCCCAATAGATGGCCTGAAAATTGAAAACATTGTCACATTTGAAGCCATTCTCACATCTGAAGCCTTTGTTCCCACAGCCTTAACTGAAAATTACCCAAGTCTTATAAAATAAAAATGCAAGAATAAGTAGTGGTGTCAGTTCTTTTCTGTGTAAAATTTTGGATTAGGCTACTTGTTCGAATTAGGTCTCTGAAAGTTTTTAAGACGAAAATGAGTTTGGATGGGCTGCTCTCTACTAGAACTTCAAGAAACCTATCCGAACCAGAAGCCTAATACAGGACAGAATCGAAACTGCATTTTCAAGGACAGAGGCAATTTCTTTGTGTGTGGCAACCCCCAACGCCTTCCACCACAATGCCTGTTCCTAAAGGCTAATGAGGCTTCAACTAAACCAAATGCAAACTGTTAGAGTTAATTCAAACCCAAAAGAATGGATTAGGTGAAAAGAAATGGATTAGGTGAGAGTAATTAGGTGGAATAGTGCCGGTAGGTGGAATAGTGCCGGTTGGTGGAATAGTACCGGTTGGTGGAATAGTGCCGGTTGGTGGAATAGTGCCACAATGAAGCCTATAAATAGATGCTCTCATTTGCCTTCATTCCACACACCAAGATCACCAAGTATCCATTCAAGAGAAGAGTGAAGAGAAGATAGAGAAAGAAAGAGAGGAGAGAAGAAGCTCGGTGTGCTCTTCGGGTGATATCCATCACGGTGTTAGTCTGGTGCTTCTACTGCAGACTACAGTTCTCTAACAAGGTTGGAGGTTTCTTTCGTATTGGAGGTAACATTGTATCACTCTCTATTTTCTGTATATTCCCGAGTTCTCTGGACAAGACTCGGAAGGTTGTACTATTTATCTGGTATAGTGGAATTCGCTCTCTGATTGTCCCGTGGTTTTTCCCGTAAGGGTTTCCACGTAAATATTGTGTGTCATCTGTGGCTTGTTGATTTGGTTATAGCTTACTTATTGTTTACATACAAGTAGGGATTTTTACTATTTTTCCCAACAGTGGTATCAGAGCTAAGGTTATTAGCTATTGTGTGTAAACAATGGAAAGTATAACAAGTCGCATGATTACTCTTAATGGATCTAATTGGATGATCTGGAAGCCAAGAATGGAAGATCTTTTATATTGTAAAGATCTTCATGCACCTTTAGAAGGTGATGTGTCTAAACCAAAAGACATGAGTGATGATGATTGGAAAAAGCTTGATAGAAAAGCTATTGGTTTCATTCGACAATGGTTGGATGATACCGTGTTTCATCATGTCTCCACTGAGAGTACATCTCACTCTCTTTGGAAGAAACTGGAGAGTCTGTATGAGAGAAAAACTGCAGGCAACAAAGCTTTCTTGATTAGAAAGTTAGTTAGCTCAAAGTATAAAGATGGTTCTTCAATTGCTGAACATTTGAATGAAATTCAAAGTATTATTAATCAGCTTTCTTCTATGAAAATGGTACTTGACGATGAGTTGCAGGCTTTATTGTTGCTCAGTTCACTACCGGAGAGTTGGGAGACATTGGTGGTGTCTCTAAGTAACTCTGCACCAGAAGGCGTAGTTTCTATGAGTTTGGTTACAAGCAGTTTGCTTAATGAAGAACTCAGACGAAAGAACCTGGGCACATCACAGTCTGAAGCACTTGTGTTGGAGAATCGAGGAAGACCAGCATCAACTGATAGAAGCAACTACTCCAGATCCAGAAGTAAATCCAGATCGAAGAAGGATATTACTTGCTACTTTTGCCACAAGAAAGGACACATAAAAAAGGACTGCAGAATTCGGATAAGAGAAGAAAAAACAAAGCGTGAAGGAAAGTCTGAAGCCCATGAAAATACTACAGCTACAGTTGAAGGTGATTTAGTTGTATCTGAAAATAATGATTTATGTCTTTGTATTACATGTCAAGATGCAGATTGGGTAATCGATACGGGAGCCTCGTATCATGCTACTCCACATAGCAATTTCTTCACAACTTATCAAAGTGGAGATTTTGGTGTTGTAAAGATGGGTAACAAAGACACTGCTCAAATTAAAGGCATGAGAGATATACATCTTGAGACCAGTCTCGGTTATAAATTGGTGCTCAAAGATGTAAGGTACGTTCCAGATCTTCGCTTGAATCTAATATCTGCAGGAAAGCTAGATGAAGATGGCTTTGGCAGCACCTTTTGCAATGGGTATTGGAAGCTTACAAAAGGTTCTCTTATCGTGGCAAGAGGAAAGAAATGCTGCACTCTTTATAAGATGCAGGCAAAACTATGCAAATGTGAGGTGAACACAGTTGAGCAAGATTCTTCTCTAGAGTTGTGGCACAAGAGGCTTGGCCACATGAGTGAGAAGGGAATGCAGATTCTTTCTAATGAAAAACACCTGCCAAACATGAAAGGTACACATCTTGATACTTGTGTGCATTGCATAGCTGGTAAATAACATCGAGTTTCATTTGCTAGAAGTGGATCAAATAGAAAGACTCACATATTAGATTTGATACACTCAGATGTTTGTGGTCCTATGAAAGTCAAAACATTTGGTGGTGCTCTCTATTTTGTAACTTTCATAGATGATTGTTCCAGAAAAGTTTGGGCTTATGCTTTAAAAACTAAAGATCAAGTTGCAGATGTCTTTAGAGAATTTCATGCCAAAGTGGAGAGAGAAGCAGGAAGGTCTCTTAAATGTATCCGATCAGACAATAGTGGCGAGTATATCGGGCCATTCGATGAATATTGCAAGAGCAAGGGAATTCGACATGAGAGGATCATTCCGAAGACTCCTGAACAAAATGGTGTGGCAGAAAGAATGAATCGCACTATCGTCGAAAGGATTAGGTGTATGCTATCACATTCCAAATTGTCCAAACCTTTTTGGGGGGAGGCATTAAGGACTGCGATAGACCTAATCAATTTATCACCCTCAACTCCTTTAAAGGGTGATGTACCAGAGAAAGTGTGGACAGGAAAGAAAGTCTCCTACAAACACTTGAGAGTATTCGGTTGCCGTGCATTCGTTCACATTCCTAAAGATGAAAGATCAAAACTTGATGGTAAGACAAAACAATATATTTTTCTTGGCTATGCAGATGAAAAGTTTGGCTACAGGTTATGGGATCCAGAAGACAAGAAGGTAATAAGAAGTAGAGATGTGATTTTCCTTGAAGATCAGACCATTGAAGATTTCAAGAAGGAAGAAGCAGTGCAGTCTTCTACAAGTGAAGTTGTAGATCTGGATCCAGTTCCTTCTCTAGTCACAAATGATGAAGGAGAAGAAGTGCGAGAACATCAAGCAGTTGTTGATACTCCTATTCAAGAAGAAGAGGGAGAGCAGTCCACTACAACACAACCATCAATAGCGCCTCAGTTAAGGCGGTCTGACAGAGACCGTTATCCTTCTAGCAGGTATCCAACTAATGAGTATGTCCTGGTTACTGATGCAGGTGAACCAGAAAGTTACCAAGAAATGTAAGAAGGCAATCAGAAAACTGAGTGGTTAAAAGCTATGAAAGAGGAAATGGATTCTTTGCACAAGAACCATACCTATGATTTGGTAAAATTACCAAATGGAAGGAAGGCATTAAAGAACAAGTGGGTGTTCAAGATAAAGACCGAAGAGAAGAGCTCACAACCAAGATACAAGGCAAGGTTAGTTGTGAAGGGTTTTGGCCAAAAGCAAGGAGTTGATTTTGAAGAAATTTTCTCTCCGGTGGTAAAAATGTCATCAATTCGTCTCGTTCTCGGAATGGCTGCAAGTATGGACTTGGAGATCGAACAAATGGACGTGAAGACAGCTTTTCTTCATGGCGATCTAGAGGAAGAGATCTACATGGAGCAGCCTGAAGGTTTCACAGTTAAAGGTAAAGAAGATATGGTCT
Organism: Dracaena cambodiana; assembly: GCA_036321105.1. Taxonomy (NCBI): domain Eukaryota; kingdom Viridiplantae; phylum Streptophyta; class Magnoliopsida; order Asparagales; family Asparagaceae; genus Dracaena; species Dracaena cambodiana. The sequence goes on along the minus strand of JAYEPQ010000013.1, from coordinate 7,850,923 downwards.
GCAAGTTGAGAAAGAGCTTGTATGGATTAAAACAAGCACCTCGACAATGGTACAAGAAATTTGATTCTTTTATGGTGGATCATGGCTATAAGAGAACAGTTTCAGATCATTGTGTTTATGTCAAAAGGTATGATGGTGATTTCATTATACTGTTGCTCTATGTTGATGATATGTTAATTGTAGGTCAAGACATGTCCAAGATTGACAAGCTTAAGAAGGATTTAAGCAAATCATTTGCCATGAAGGACTTGGGAGCATCACAACAAATTTTGGGGATGCACATATCTCGTGACAGGAATGCCAAAAGGTTATAGTTGTCGCAGGAGACCTACATCAATAAAATACTAAAAAGGTTCAACATGGATAGAGCAAATCCAGTTGGTACTCCACTTGCAGGACACTTCAAATTAAGCTCCGAGCAATGTCCCAAAAACGAGCTGGAAAAAGAAGAAATGAGAAGAATTCCATATGCTTCAACAGTCGGTAGTTTAATGTATGCAATGGTATGTACTAGACCAGATATACCATATGCAGTTGGTGTTGTTAGTAGGTTCCTTGCAAATCCAGGTAAAGAGCATTGGGCTGCAGTTAAGTGGATATTAAGGTATCTACGTGGAACTTCCAAAATAAGTATTTGCTTTACAGGAAGTAAGTCGGTACTAACAGGTTACACTGATGCAGATATGGCAGGAGATATTAACTCAAGAAAGTCTACATCTGGTTATTTGATTACTTTTGCAGGGGGAGCTGTGTCTTGGCAATCCAGGTTGCAAAAGTGTGTTGCTTTGTCAACTACAGAGGCTGAGTACATTGCTATTACAGAAACTTGCAAAGAGATGTTGTGGATGAAACGTTTTTTGCAAGAAATAGGTATGTCACAAAATACCTATACAGTCTATTGTGATAGTCAGAGTGCTATTCATCTCGGCAAAAATCCAAGTTTTCATTCTAAATCCAAGCACATCGATGTGAGGTATCACTGGATTAGAAATATACTTGATGAAAAGTTATTGCAGCTTGAGAAAATTCACACCGACAAAAATGGAGCAGATATGATGACGAAAGGGTTACCTAGAGAGAAGCAGAATTTCTGTCGGAAGGTAGCCGGTATGGACTCTAAGTAAGAGTTCTAACTCATTCCCTTTCTTTTTTTTGGGTTGGAGGGGGAGATTGTTAGAGTTAATTCAAACCCAAAAGAATGGATTAGGTGAAAAGAAATGGATTAGGTGAGAGTAATTAGGTGGAATAGTGCCGGTAGGTGGAATAGTGCCGGTTGGTGGAATAGTACCGGTTGGTGGAATAGTGCCGGTTGGTGGAATAGTGCCACAATGAAGCCTATAAATAGATGCTCTCATTTGCCTTCATTCCACACACCAAGATCACCAAGTATCCATTCAAGAGAAGAGTGAAGAGAAGATAGAGAAAGAAAGAGAGGAGAGAAGAAGCTCGGTGTGCTCTTCGGGTGATATCCATCACGGTGTTAGTCTGGTGCTTCTACTGCAGACTACAGTTCTCTAACAAGGTTGGAGGTTTCTTTCGTATTGGAGGTAACATTGTATCACTCTCTATTTTCTGTATATTCCCGAGTTCTCTGGACAAGACTCGGAAGGTTGTACTATTTATCTGGTATAGTGGAATTCGCTCTCTGATTGTCCCGTGGTTTTTCCCGTAAGGGTTTCCACGTAAATATTGTGTGTCATCTGTGGCTTGTTGATTTGGTTATAGCTTACTTATTGTTTACATACAAGTAGGGATTTTTACTATTTTTCCCAACACAAACTTGGTTAGATAATATTGTCAGTGGTCTCCGAAATCAACATGGTCACATGGTGAAGGATTGGGTGATTGATTACAGTGCAATCCATCATATCTGTGCTGAATGGGGAGCTTTCACCTCCTAAGTTCCTATTGGCAATGGTGAAGGACATGTCTAAGTGGGGGATTCAAAACCCTCCTCACCCGAAAAGGGAATGTGTTCGTCAAGCTAACTTGAGGAACAACCCTTTTGCTTAGTGAGGTGCTCCATGTTCCAAAACAATCGTTTGAATCTCATTTTCGTCTCTCTTCTTAAAAACGTGGGCGTTAAGATTTGCTTGGAATCCAACAAGATTGTAACGACCAAAGACGGGCAATCTGTGGGTAAAGGGTATTGGGAACAAAGGGACAAGGTCTCTTTAATTTGAAAGTACTTGAAGTTAACAATGAAAATGCATCTCCATCTTGTGCCTAATATATCAAGTCATGTGAAGTATTCTTCCATTAAGAAAATGAAAGAAATAGGATTTTACATAATGTTTTTTCTTCCGAACAATGACAAATGTGATGCATGTATTGAATCTAAAGCCACTAAGAATACTTGTAAATCAGTGAGTGAATTGTTTGCTCTTATCACATTGATCTTGGTGAGTTAAAAATTACTTTAACTAAAGGTGGTAAAATATTTTACTTTATTATAGATATACTGAAGTTCAATTTCTTAGTCTAAAGATGAAGCCTTGTACATGTTTCTGAAACATAAAAATAAAGTAGGCAACCAAATAAAAAAAAAAAAAAATCAAAAACTTTAGACCGAAAAGAGGAAGTAAATTTGAATTGGCAACTTTCAATGACTTTATGAAGAACATGGTTATACTACATGAGACAACACCTCCTTAATCTTTGTAATCTAATAGTGTAGCTAACAGAAAGAATAGAACTCTGAAAAGAAATTATGAATGTTATGTTGTATGTTGAGAGCACCATTAAATATGCGAGAGGAAGCCATTCTTTTTGCTTGTCTTGTTCAAAATAGGATTCGACATAAGAAAAGCGGTAAGACACCTTGTGAATTCTGGATAAGTCATCCACTTAATTACAGAAAAGTAAGTGAGTGACTAGCTAAAGAGTCTATTTCCTGAACATACAAAGAGAAACCTATGACCTAAAACTAAAGATTGCATGGTTATTGGTTATAATTAACATCATGAAGCATACAGATTTCTTGTGGTGAAAAGCGATCATAACTTAATGGAACTTAACATTACTATTGAAACCAAGAATGTGTTTTCTTTTAACACATTTCAAAAGTATGTGAGTCACTCACATAATTTCGGTTGTGAGTGAATAGCTAAAGTTCTATTACCTGAACCTACAAAAAGAAAACTATGACCTAAAACTTACGATTGCATGGTTATTGGTTATAATTAACATAGTGAAGCATATAGATTTCTTGTGGTTAAAAGTGATCATAACATAATGGAATCTAACATTACTATTGAAACCAAGAATGTCGTTTTCATTTAACACATTCCCTAAGATATTGCATGATGATATTGAGAGATACATCCAATACATCTCAGTTAGAGCATGTTCAAATTCCTAAAGACAATAAAGAGGTATATATAAGGAGCTAAAGAATTAGGAAAGAGACCAACTTCGGTGATGATTTCTACTCCTTTCTTATTGATGAATCGCAAACATATAAGAGGCTGTTATCTCATCCATGCTATCTATGGAAAGAGGCTATGTACTGAAGTGGAATCTAGTTTATTTAATTATATTTGGTAATATGTTTATTAACAATTTGAAAAACTTTCCAGATAGTTTTCCTTTCTGCTCCAATAATTGCTCTGTCTGTGAGAAGGAATCCCAAGAGGTGGTTTTTGTCATCCTATATGCACAAACTTATAGGATTAGAGGTCATTGTATCTTTGAGGGTGGCCATTGGACCTACCTATGCAGAGATAGTATCTAGGGGCAAAAATCCACCTTTAGGCTCTGCTTGGTTTGAGGGAAAATGAAGGAAAAGAAAAGAAAATAAGAAAGAACATATTTTCTATGGTTTGGTTTGAGAGAAAATTTAAAAGAAAAGAAAATAATTTCTTACTAACCAAATATTAAGAAAAAACCAATTTTCATCTTCTTTTCTTTTCTTTTCTCTTTTCTTTTCTATTTCATTTTCTTTCTTCCATTTTCTTTCAAACCAAACACAGCCTTAAGGACAGTACTTTAATGCCTAGGCACTCAAATCTAACGTTAACTCCAGCCCTTCTTCTTAATTCACCTATAATTCAACCAAATCTTTCCAAATTTTCAGTTTCAAACTTTCTCTAAGAAGTTATTAAATTCCATCCAAATTTTCAGATCATTCTAATACTAAATCCCATGGGACTATCCGAGAAATTTTATTCTAGTTTCTTTTTTTTCTTTTCTAAATATAATTTAATTATAACAAAACATATTGGAGTGGTGGTATCAAGTAAAATCTAAGCAACCAACTGTAAAATAATGTGGGTACAAATTAAGAGTATATTTTAAATTAGTTGGAAAAATAAGAACAATATTAAAAATAAAAATATATTTGCAAGACTTAAATGAATTTATTTAAAAAATTTCTTCGCATTCAATGCAATGCACAAGCATTTCCTGTATACCTATATGAGAGAGAGAGAGAGAGAGAGAGAGAGAGAGAGAGAGAGAGAGAGAGAACAGCAGGAACGTTTAATGAAGAATCATAACTCAATAGCAAAAAAAAAACATAGAGTCCTTCAACTTAAATACTGCATGTCAAGAATGATTTACTAAGGATAAGCCACCTTTAAAGGAGAGCATAAACACCCGCAGAGCATTTTGAACTCTAAAAGACCCCTACACTAGTGGTTGCTTCTCTTTTAAGACAACTGCTTGTACCTTAGAGATCAGTCACAGAAACCACAAAAGTTAATAAATAATTAGGACAAAAATGGCTCAGAGAAGACAAGCAAGAGAATGTTCAACTCTTAGATTAGATATGAAGGCAACTATGTTAACAATGGATTGTTTTTCTAACATTATTTTGCTTGATATTTGGTTTGATTCATACTCAAATTTTTATTTTATTTGCTACATGGTTCAAGACTTCCTGATCAAAATATAAAAAGATAGGGGAAGCAAAAAGTTAGATAATTGACATTATTTTGTTTTGATATGTTTTTTATTACCTTCATCTGCTATGCGATTCAACAGAACCTCCCTCATCAATATTTAAAAAAGTTTTTACTAAGAAAAAAGCAAGATTAGAAGTTAGAACGGACACTATTCCCTTTGCTATGGATCAATCACTCTCTATGTTGGTGTCACACAACCAAGTTATCACCAATGGCATTTGTTATGCTAGTCTCCAAAGATAGCCCTCACAAGTAGGAGTGGAAATTCTAGCCTGAAAACAGCCCAAAGTTGCTTGATGTTGGTAGTGCACACTCAGATATGGACACATTTGGGTCAACCTGTCTACCTTGGTTAGTAATTGTTCATATAGCAAATGGATTGCCCCGGCCTTAACTTATGTCCTGAATTATCCAATATGGCCTAAATATCTTATATATTTTCAGGCTTTAAAATGAAATCAATAAACAACTGATATCTTGGTTAGAGGTTGTATAATAAAATTGGGACTTGTTTTCCAAAGTTTCAGCCTTCAAAACAATTTGGAATTATTTTTCAAAATTTATAATATCACCAACTTGCCAAACTGACAGATCTAACCCAAAAACTCACCAGATCACACCTGAATCAGACAAAGCCTGTTTCATATATGGCTTACAAGTCAAGTAATCTGTATATCATGCGGATCAGGTTTCCTGATGCCACATAAATAGTTGGCCACATATCAGACTACTCGCCATTCAAGAAGTTGCTTATTTGGGAAAAATTAAAAGAGGAGCAAAGCATGGTATTGTAGAGACCATAAGAGCCTTCCATTCTCTTTTATACTTCACAAAAGATGACAATTTTTTTTCACTAAGACAGACACAACAGTTCATTCCAAAAAAAGAACGAGAAATTCAAAGTTTATCAACCCCCAACACCTTAAAGCTCATACAAGATAAGCACCATAACAAACTAATGAGGGATCCTTAGCTATTTAATGGATAATGGAGCTATTTAGTGGATATTTGACTCTTGGTTTTTTTTCCCTTCTCTCATCTACACATGTTATGCACATAATTTCATTACAAAAAGGATGTGAGAGACTCTCATTGTATTAGTGAATGATGAAGAGACTTTCGTGTTTCCAATGAAATCTTTCATCGTGATTCGAAAGTTGGTAAGTGCCACAAAGGTGTGAGCCCAAAAATTATCTTTGCTTACTTTTACTATCAAATCCTAACTTTTTCTTCCCAAAATCCCTACATGCCCACCAACATAAACTCTAAATCCTTTTTGTGACGAGTTAGATTTGGTATCAAAGCTGAAAGATTCCATCTCCATTGCCATCTTCTCTATCTTCCTTGAATTTTCATAGTTTGAAGAAAAAAAGATAAAAAATATCAGAAAAAAGAGTGAAAAAAAGAAAATCAGAAAATAAAAGAAGTAGAAAATAAAAGAGATGAAAAAAATCATAATCATCATCACCAGCCACCAATCACCTTTACCAGCAGCAACATCAGCATATCAATTCCAGCATCATTGACCTCATCCCCAAAAATCCCATGCAATCACCGTCCATCGGAGCATATCCTCAATGCATTGACGCCCCCCCCACCCCCCCCCCCCCCCCGGCGCCTTCCGACTTTCGCCAGAACTCCATCAAACTTGGCAATCCTCACCACGCTTTTCTGCGCTGCTCGTGTGTCTTCTCAGAGCTCACCGACTCTCCAAATTGGATCTAGGTCCACTATCAACCCTTCCATTTCAAGCTTACCCATCTCTTTGCCATTGTTGCGGCTTTGTCCTAACTGCAATTAGTTCGTTTTTGTCGTTGCAACTACCAATCATTTCATCTTTTCTCCATAACAAAAAACTCAAATCAATTAGTATCTGAGTCTTTTCTGACCTGTGACTATTCACATCCATATCCGACATGTTTTGAGCCAAATATGATTTTTCAGCTCCAACTTGACCCGAGCCGACATCATTAACTCACCCAAACCAGAAGTCGAGTCGATGCTAACATCATTGACGAAGTCGAGTTGACCCGATCCAGCACTGAAATCATAAGCTCCTCTAAGCCAACCATGCCAAATTTGAGCTATTTGATTTTGTAGGATATTTTGTTGAAGTTTTCAAATCCAAACTTTGCCAATATTTCTAAGCACCCTTTATGGCTCTTGTACTATAGTTTTAACTTCTCCACTTCCTTGTAATAAGCTCTAATCAAAGCGATACTCTAGTTTGTTAAATTTTAAAAAAAATTTCTTGTTTTTGCACAGATTTTGGTTAGTTTCATTGTTATCTCTTTTTGCCAGTTGAATTTCTGTGTTATAGTCCACTATGTATTAGAAGTACATTTTCCCACATCTAGTAAAACCCATCCCTTCGGTTGTCTTTTTATATAGTCAAGCATTTAGTTTTAGCGTGTTGGACTTGTATACATTCATCCATGCATTTTGGTTGAGACTTCATCTGCATTCATATAGGCTTGTTTATTGCACGCTTTATAGTAGCCAAAACTTTAGTAAACCCATAAAAAACCAAGAGAATATTGAACTGTTAGCTAAGATTTAAGAGATTCTAGAGGTCATCCGTAAGTTCTAAATAAGCTAGTAGGGAACCAATCAAAAGATTAAGACACGCTTAGATGCCCTAGAGATACAAGTCAATAGAGAGTAAGTCAATTGAAATAATCATGGGAATAGAGGTAAGCCCAGTAGAGATCACGATCTTATGACATTTGATAAAAGGAGGTCAATTCTATATTGCAAGGTGAGATAGTTTCAACAGCTATAGGAGGCTACCATCATGTAACCCCCATTCAAAATCTAGGTAGTGGAAAGTCGGTGTCATAATGGTATACAATTACATACAATAAGTACCGGTAACATATTCAGTTTGAATATGCTAAAACTTAATTACAATATTACAGTCACTGAGAATAAATACACGTAGATAAATAAATTGTTATTTATTACATTATAAAGTATCTTACAGAACGAAAAACAAGAGAACGATACAGGGTAACTTAAAATAACTTCCACTAAGAAATGATAAGTTCGAAAACACGGAAAGACAATATATAATATAGACTAAGTACATAAATAATTACTGATTTTCGACCACTTCAGCAAATTACTCCAAGTTTTCTATAGTAGAATCAACATGATCCATCTCAGGATCTGGACATGCATATTCAAGACGTCAAATAGCGACCAAAACAATATATGTAGAAATAATATTTGTGATTACCTAATAACAGTTATGTCCAACACGATTATAAACATCTTAGAAAATATTAAATTCATATGTGACGGTAATATCAAGTGATATAGGTTAAACCTAATATTTTTTAGTGTAGTCACAATTATAACATGTGTATTTTAACTTAGAATAATGTAATTTGAAAAGCTAACTGATAGGATATAAGTGTTGCGATTGTAAGACCCAGAAAATAGTCACATGAATCGTCCGATGCTGAATCGGACCTACCGTCAAGTGAACAGAAATAATCAAGTATGTTCCAGTAAATTACCACACACCCATAGTATGTGAAACATTCAATTATATAACTTAACAAGTTTACAGTAGAAACAGATATATTTCCATCACTCAGCTTCTCTCCAACCTAGTGTTGTTATTTAAGTATAGTCACATTAGGTCCAACTCTAGTTCTCATAGTCTGTATATCATACCAAGTGTAATATTCCAATTCAATTTTATTAGTTTGTTGACAATATGACTCAAACAGTTCGTTTGGTTTATACTTCATTAAATATATCACAATTACCTAAATAAAAGATTTACTGATTTGAGACATCATAGAGATATTGACCAGATAAATGTATAAATACTAAGAAGTTTTCTATATTATATACGTTCCTTAATTAGACAAGGAGCATACAAAACAACTTTCTTAGATACTGACACAAAAATGATACTGCAAACAGTATGTTTCTACGATTATAACATTTATGTGATTTATCAAATATTATATATATCGATTATTCTAATATCTAACTATATTATATGATTTGACAAATATATTAACAAGTGCATAGTAAAAATGACGGAATTTCGATAATAGGAACAATAATAAGTTGTTGATGAGTTCATATAAGATAACAAATCATTATAGAAATAAATAGTTAAGTAGAATAGTATAATTAGTGAGTCCAAAAATAAACTCATCGCGATTCGTGAAGCTCTTATCTGCCACTAGTGATTACGCAAAACAATCTACTCACATAATTATAATATATTTGTTGAAAATTGTTTAACATGAATTTAGTTAATTTTTAGAGATTTTCTAATATTCATAAATTACTCAGAATTGATTTTAAGGTTAAATAGTATTAGCAGATCTGAAATCAATAAACAGGTTTAATCCATCTTATTTTTAATCCATCTTATTGGATCTATAAGATGGTAGATGTTTTTTAAATTATTAGGATTGTTAGATAGTGAGTTAAAATCACTTACGATGATTTAGTTATGTGCAACGTAAACCTACAAATGCACTAGTTCAACGAGGGGAGGTTATCAATGTAGGACAAGTTAAAAGAATAAAAGGAAGGCCGAAGAAAATATGAATAGAGGTGATACAAAAATATATGGATTGTAGAGATTTAAATGAGAAGATACTACTTGTTAGAAATGAATGGAGAAGGATTATCAAAGTGATCGATCCACCATGATTCTCTTTTGGTTCATATAGCCTACCCCAAGTACTTGGGATAAAAAGCTTAGTTTTTGTTGTTGTTAGATAGTGAGTGAGCTAATCCTAAGTCCAATAAGATAAATCTAATAGGAATTTTAAGAAAAAATAATTTTACCAAGCTCAACTAACAAAGATGCAAGAGAAGAAAGATGGAGGTTCTTTCGGCAAAGCTCCAGGTGGCGGCTCCGGCGAGGGGTGGTGCAATGGTAGTGAATCGAGAAGATGCTCCGACGAGGTGAGAAGGAGAAAAAAAATTAGAGAATGAATGTAGGACTGAATTGATAAGAGGTTGGGTTTATATAATATTGGATTTAGGACTGAAAGGTTTGAGAAGTTATAGAATTTGAAGGGTTTAAGGAGTTATAGAATTTAAAGGATTTGAGAAATTATAAAATATAAAGGATTGAGGGAATTCAATTGAGGAATTAAATTGGAGATTTCATATGATTAATTAATGTAGAAGATGAAAGGTTGGAGGTTAGAGAAATGAATAATTTTGGGTTATAGAAAATGAAAGAATTGGAAGACAAATAATCAAATTTATTATCAAGTTTATTTATTTATTTATTTATGGCTAATAAAAATTAAGGATTATTATAGTCGATAACATCCAAAATTTGGGTAGAGAAATGCCAGCAGTATATTCTCATATAAATATACTAAGCCTCCGGTAGTATATAAATAACTAAAATTTATTATTAACTATGGATTCCTACCTCAAAAAGACTAGTGACGATTATTTTATAAGTTCATGAAAACTATGGTAAACTATACTAAATCTTATCTCATAACCGATATAGGACTATTCAAGCTAAGAATATTACATTCTCCCCATATTTAGGATGTGACGTCCTTCTCAGATGGCACAATAGCATATTAACACTTTACCAGGCAATATGAGATTCTAAATGTGGCCTATATAGAATCTAGAGGTGGCTCCTACAGATTTAAAAAGCCCAGTATATTTGTAAGCAGTATTCTAAAACTCAGTTTAATTACTCATTTAGTCTAAGAGTGAGCAGTGAGCACTCGGATAACTAGACGAGCACTCGTTTAGAACTCGGAGTATTAATATTTGAATATATATGTATACAAAACTTGTCATAAAAAATATTTAATTTCAACACTGAAAAATCAAAAATTATAAATATTATAAAATAAGTTTCATACCTTTAAAATATCATCTTAGAGCTATTTACTCATCATATTATAATTTAGCAACTTAGTAATGAATTAGTAATTAATAAAGCATTTAGAAATTTTATAATTTGAAGCTCTAATTATCACATTTTTGGGTGGAAAACACTAATATTGTAATTTTCTATAATTTACTATATATACTCTTATTTAATGTGAAAAGAGCTACATGACTGTAATTACTATAATTTAGATGCATCTTTTTTTGTAATTTTCTGTATTATTGACATTTATAAAATAATCAAATTTGTAATCTTTTCTGAAAAATAATTTCATCTCCATTTCATCTATCTACATATCCTATAATTTTCTAATTCAGATTGCAGAAAAAAATTGGTTGAGAATAAATGGAATCAATAGAAAACATTGCAAACTAAAATCAGCAAAATAGATTTTCTAATTTAGAAAGAAAATCAAACATTTCACCCTCTTTATAGATCCTATAATTCAAAAAAAAATGTATAGAAAATATTTCAAAAATATGTAATTCAAAAAGAAGATTGCAGTTTTATGAAAAGAACGAAAAATGCAGAAAAAACAGCAAAGAAAAAAATGAGAGTTTTTAGCCGATCGAGTTTGAAACTAAAAACTCGAATAAGTACTTGACCGAGTTGGCAGAAAAGTTATGTCCTAGTTTTCGACCGATTTCTCTCAATTCTACTCCTTTCTGAGCAAATCTAAGCACTCGGATGAAAACTCGTCCGTGTAATCTGGGTTTTAGAATACTGTTTGTGAGGCACTTTGTCCATAGTACTATTAGCTCCATGTGGTACTTAGTTTTCCATACTTGTAGCTGGTGTATGGTTCTGATACTACTTGTAATGCCCCCTACTCAAAATCTGGATAACGGAACATCGACAATATATTTTAGTTGGAATATTCTAAGACTCCAATAAGATAGTAAGAATTAAAATAGTTCATAATTAACCACAGATTCCTCCCTTTAAAAAGCTAATTACGATTACTTTTGCTTGTCTCATATCTGATATGAGCTATTCAAGCTAAGTATATTATATTTACACCCCCACCCGAAATCTGGGTAACGGAATGCCAGTAATATATTCTCGTATTAAGTTTTCGGTAGAATAGGTAGAATTAATATAATTTATAATTAACCACAAATTTCTCCTTCAAAAAAAGTAACAACGATTAATTTATGAGTGCAAGAAAATCATTATAGACTACATTAACTCCTATGCCATATCTAATGTGAAACCAATATTTAAAATAGCAGTAACGATAACATAACTTTTTATCTTTGTTACATTATATCGCATATAGCGTAACGTATAATATAGGATATGTATTTTTCTATTTATTTAATAAAAAAATATAGAAATATAATAATTTTAATTAATGAAAAATAAATTTAAAAAATCTATAAAATAATATAAAAATATTTATAGCATATAGAAACTTAGAATTTCTAACAAGTTTCACAATAATTTTCACATTTATCTTTATAAATCATATTAAGCTCGCAACCATAATTTCAATCATCACCAAATAAGAGAGCAAGATCTTAATTTTATTTATTTCAGTTTTACTCATTAAGATTATAACTTATTTATAATGCTCAATTTGTTTCATTTGTAATTGTTATTTTAGTTCAGCGAAGAATTCAATATAATTAAAAATAACTAAGAAATTCTAACAACCGAAGAGGAATCACAACAAACAAAAAAACAAGCAATCGCTAGTTACAAGCAATTCTACAAGCAATCACACAAGCAAACAAGTAATCAAATAAAAAAAGATTACAACAATTAGCTATTAATCGAATTAAACAATCAATGTCACTCCATAAATTATTTAAATAAATAATGTAACATAACGTAATATAACGTAATATAATATAAAATAACGTAAAGTAGTATAAAAAATGCATTATTAAGGTGCATTGAGTTATTTTCAACTATTAGATAGCGTTAGATTAACATTAACATTTCATAATGCATTTTATTTTCAACATTGTGCGAAACTATTAGCTCGGGGTATTACATTCTCCCCCATAGTAACACATTAACACTTCACTATATGATATATGATTCTAGAAGTGACTTCCATAGATTCTAAAAGTAACTCCTATATATTTTAGAGATGGCTCACAAATTCAAGAGATAATCCTACTATATTTCCTGTGGCACTTTATTCCATATAGCGCTTAGCTCTGTGGCACTTAGTTCTGCATCTTTCCGACTGAAATATGGCTTTAATACCATTTGCAATGCTCCCTATCCAAAATTTGGTAGCAAAACGCCAAATCTAAAATCTTGATAATAGAATGTCAGTAACAGATTATTATATAAATATGCTAAGCCTCCAATAAATACCAACAATTAAAATATTTTATAATTAATCACGTATTTCTCCCTTAAACAGCTAGCTACGATTACTTTATGAGTTCATGAGAACCAATGTAAACTACACTCGCTTGTCTCATACCCGATATGGAACTATTCGAGCTAGAAATATTACATTGTCCCTTTACATATGACGCTATTGTCAAAGGAGCACAATAACAAACTAACACTTCATCAGATGACATGGGGATATAGAAGTGGCCCCATAAATTCTAAAGGTGGCTCCTATATATTCAAGAGGTGGCCCCATTACATTTGTGTGGCAGTTTATTCCATATACCATTTAGCTCCATATAGCACTTAGTTTCGCACATTTCCGGTTAGAATCTAACACTAACACCGCTTGTAACACTCCCTACCTGAAATCTAGATAGCGAAACATAGGCAACCTCCGGATGTGCATAGCGAAACGCTAGTAATTTTCATAAGAATATACTAAGCCTCTATTACAACATCAATAGATAAAATAGTTTATAATTAACTATGAATTACTCCCTCAAAAAGGCTAGCTGTGATTACTTTATAAGTTATGAGCATCATTATAAACTGTACTAACTCATATCTCATATGTGGGACTATTCGAGTTAGGGCTTACACAATGATACTTGGTCATTAGAAAGGATAGCCCCGATTTAGAAAGCACTTAGTTGAAGACTAGGGAGATGGAGCAGGTGTACCAAGCTTGCACTATTTTTCTCATTGATACCATTCACTAGTGAGGAATGTTTCCACATTGGGGAGAATTGATAAGGAATCTTGACCTATTTAGCAGAGCTATTTAGTGAATATTTCAACTCTTGGCTTTTTTATCATTTGCACTTGTCGTGCAAGTAATTTTCATTATAAAAGGGTGCATGAGATTCTTGAATGGATTAGTGAAAAATGAAGACTTTTGTGTTTCCAATGAAATCTTTCATGTGATCTAAAAGGAGGTGAGTGAATCACCAGTCACCAACGTGTGAGGCTCAAATCTTATCTTTATTTTATTTTCTGATTAAACCCTAGCCTGTGCTTCCCCAAATTCCTAAATCCCCACCACCATAAACCCTAAATCCTATTCATGTTGCATCACAAACCCAGAGAATTATATTACCAGTATCTCTTTGGCTTTGTAGTTCTAGACAATAAGAGAAATGGATAGTATAGTACTACTTGCAGATAAATCCTATTAAAGTTATAATCAAGACTGTAGTAAACAATGATCTGTATTAAACCTTGGTTACAAGCAGTATTGAAACTGATATAAGAAAATCAAATACAACCTACACATACAAATATAGAGCATAAGGCAGATGCTAGGCAAAGGTAAGAACTCACCTGGCAGCATGCTCGCTGAAATACTTATTAGGCTGCTTCTGCCGGAGAGAATGGAGATTACCACCACTGCAGTACTCCATGACCAAGCAATAAAATTTTTCTGTCTCGAAATAAGAATATAATGTAGGTAAAAATGGATGATCCAGAAGGCCAAGAATCTCCCTTTCGGTTTGTGCGCGAAGTAGCTTATTTCTACTTACAAGTGAGGCCCTGTCCATGACTTTCATTGCAAAATAGGCGCCAGTGCCTTTGAGCTCAACAAGATAAACACTGCCAATGTCACCATAACCCAGACGCTTAAGAAGCCTAAAATGACTTAAGCCGAGAGGAGCATCTATGGAATTTGCCAAATGAATGGCTTCCCAGTGACAATCGCCTCCAGTGTGTGGCCTTATGGGTGCCGAGGAGGTACTGTCTATGCTATCGCTTCGCGTGCTACTGCAGCTACTCTGACCAACTGAGTTACAAGAATCTCTAACTATTGCATCACTGAGCTTTGCCACCGTCGAGTTGGAAGTTGAGGGTGAGGCTGTGAGTGATGCTGAATCTGACATCCCTGGCAATCTCGGGCTAGGGCACAAATTAGGGTAAGGACACGGGCTCTTTGTAACATTATTGTTAATAATTTTGGCAATGGACTCTGGTTTCTTCTTGTTGCGTGACTGCTTTTCTGCTGTACATTCTGAATTGGAATGAGGTTTAGGAATTGAGCATGGACAAGGACGCTCACCAGGTTGAGCAGTATGATCAATAGAATCATTGCAGTCCCTCGAAATCGAATCCGATTTATCATTAATGGAAGAGAGCTCATCTGATGTACTCATATCTGGAATTCAATTTAGTTAGAATGAATTTATATATGGAAATTTTTAGAGGATACACATGGAAATTGCTAGCTGGCAGAATGTATAGAAGGAAATTATACATGGAAATTGCTAGCTTGCAGAATGTAACAACAAATTAGTTGATACCATAGTAAATAAAATTTTAAAAAAAAAACTCAAAGAAGTTGATAATCTGCAGCATAATTGGTTTCTTTCAGTAAAAACATCCTAAATTTATTTTTAAATAGCTATATAGTTCAAATTTACCAATTATAGGTGGAAGTTTTCAAGTGGAAATGCATAAAAATTGTTCCATTCACAACCAAGTAAGAAGAATTATATCAAGCACCAAAGTTGGTTTTATAAGATAAAACCATCACCATAGCTTGAACAAAGGACAGTAATAAAAGCACAATATTAATTAACCATTGGACCTCATACCACATTTAACTCCTAAAGTGATATATTAAAGGGAAAACTGTATCCATTAATCATCCTTTAACTCATCTGATTTGCTTACTCCCTCGCACAAAACATGTAACCAAGCCCCCCCCCCCCCCCCCCCCCCCCCCCCCCCCGACTTTTCCATGCATGATTTACACATATTTTCTTATTCAATAATTTGTTTGTACACCATATATTTAAGTATATCCCAACGTTATCCTTGTTTTTTTCCCTTTGTTACACATGAGCTTAGCCTGCATACAGTAGTTGCTCCCACCATGTCAGCAATGAGGACATCAGCTACATTTGTTACGGAAGATGATGATGACAATCTTAAACTAAAGGGGACAAATTGGACAGACCTTTAGCAACAGACGTCTACTTTAGAGACCACATTTTCCAATCTTTTTTTCTTCTTTTACTGAAATTGCTGCCTACTTAGTAACATTTTTAGGCAGAAATTTGTGAGGATCCCGTAAAAAATTTGCTAGATCTTTATGCACACTCAATTCCTCCAAAATCATGTACCATAAATTGATAATTTTTTTTACTTCAGATCTACTTTTTTAAGGACAAAATTGTTGTCTATTTAGTAATTGACTAAGGTGAAAATTCGTGATGATTTCCACCTAACCAGTTGATAGACATTTATCCTCAACCAATTTCTTTGAAAAGATCAGCAGTTTTGTACTAAATATACACAGGTTAGTCACAAGGGATAATTCATAGAAAAAGTAGGATGTTTTGTACTAAGATTAGTTACGAAGGCAGAAATTTTATAGAAAAGGTAGAAAGTGTTGTACAAGTGTACATAGATTAGTAATAAAGGTAGACAGTTTCCTACAAAAAGTAGACAGTTTTATTCTAACTGACAGATTAATTACAAATTACAAAGACACACTTCCATAGAAAAAGTAGACAATTTTGTAGTAAAGGTAAAAAGATGAGTTAAAGGTAGATAGTTTTGTACTAGATATGGACGAATTAGTTACAGAGGTATCCAATTTCACATAAAAGCAAGATAGTTCGTTCCAAATTTAAAGATTTCGTTGTAAAGACAAATAGTTTCATTGTTCTGATTGACAGTTCTGTACACAATATTGATAGAGTAGTTGACAGTTCAACATAAGGTAGACAGTTTCCATATAAAATAGAGAAAAGTTTATACAAATGAAAGGCAAAATTATATAAAACCCCAAGTAACTAACACAATTTGCTCCTTTGAAAAAAAAAAATATTCTTCCTCTCCCCCTTCCAAGTATACTTGATAGAAGGGATTTTAGAACACTGGTCCATAACAAACTTTATATTCAGATACTAATCCCCAACAAACTGTTGTATAGTCCCTAACAATATTAGGATAATTTTTTACAAGTCATTCAAGTTAAAAGTCATTTCTATAAGGAAGAACAGTATTAGAATCATTTGTTATGATCCTTAATCGCTCAATATCTAATAACCGTTAACTTTAATGATATATTTTCATTTTGGAAATGACTTTTAGTTGAAGAGATTCATAACAAATAATTCTAATATTATAAGACACTAATCTCCAAATAACAACTTGTTAGGAATTAATATCTGAATATGAAGTTTGTTAGGGACCAATATCCTAGAACCCCTAAATAAAATTTTCTTTTAGAAAATAGAGAATTTATTTCACATAATTCTCTAAGAAGTAGGCATCAAACCAAATAAAGTGACTCCTTAAGAAAACCTTTACTTTTGATGATGTTTATGTGAACTACATAAAAGAAGAAAGACATTGAAATTTAACCACAAATAACCAAATGATGTTTGGATCCTACACAAACCACAAGAAACATCATATTCAGATATTGATCTCTAACAAATTGTTATTTGGATATCAGATCCCAAAAATAATAGGATAATTTGTTACTAGTCCCTCCAGTTAAAAGTCATTTCCGAAATGAAGAACAATATTCGAATCATTTTTTATGACCCTTAATCGTTCTATGTCTAATAATTGTTAACTTTAATGATACATTATTCATCTTCGAAATGACTTTTAGCTTAAGGGATTCATAAAAAGTAAATCCTAATATTATAAGGAACTAATATCCAAATAACAATTTGTTAGCTATTAACATCTAAATATGAAGTTCGTTAGGGACCAATGCCCTAAAAACCCTTGATAAAAATTTCTTTTAGAAAATAGAGAATTTATTTCATATAATTCTCTAAGTAGGCATCTAACCAGAAAAAGTCTTCTAAAGGAAAACCTTAACGTTTGGTGATGTTTATGTGAATTTCACAAAAGAAGAAAGACAATTGAAATCTAACCATAAAAAACTTAATGATGTTTGAACACTACAAAAACCAAGCGAAAAGAGTTAGAATAGGAAATGGAAGAACCCATTTTATGAAAACCACAATAAATAACATTCCCATCAGAAAACTAATGCACCTTCTCACAAAAAACCTCATTTTTTTTCTTTGATATATGAGGTTTAATCCATGAGAAAAAAGGAAAAGGTTGAGATCTGGTCAAAAAACTCGTTGATCAGATCTGAAACAAAGAAAAAGTAAGAGAAGGAAGTGGAAATAAAGATGAATATAGAAGATGCGGGTTTCTTGAATTTTTGAACATTTATTCAGACGAAGGAAACGATGAGATTTTTGGGTTCAATTAGAGTTGGGAGAAAGAAGAAAGGAAGAAGGCATCTTCCTTAGGATTGAACAACTTGGATCAAAAGGGAGAAAGGGAATAAGGTAAAATGGGAGTTCCATATTTTTTAAATACATTTCATTTGCAAAGTAAAATAAAAGGAGAAGTAAAATAAAAGGAGTGTCAGTATCATTATTTGACTTTTCAAAGCGGTAATCACATAAAATTTTTGCAAGCGATAAGCACTTGAGAAAGTTATTAAGGGCAAAAACACACTTTTCCCTATTATTAAAACCTGTATAAAATTAGGAAACAAAAAGTTTCAATAATTATAGGATCAAATATTAGATTTATATGTTAATATCGAATACAGTGACGCAACCCTTCAGAGAGTTGGAATCACGGAAGTGCAACCTCCAGAATACAGCGTTAAGTTCTGAAGCGTAAATCATAAAAAGAGTAAGAAAAAACAAAAATAAAGCTTTTTGAGAATGGAAAGCTATTTGAGTACATACCGGAAGTAAGACATAAATAAATAAGACAAAAAGGCTTAAGCTTCCAACCTCAGTTTTGGTGATTCACATAAGAAAAACAAGGTTGATATTGCAGCTTAGCATGTAGATGATCTAGTATCTTTAATTAAAATCAATAGGTTGAGTAATTGATACAGAACTTTGCACCATTAACCTTATTGGAATTCAACTTGACCATTTTTGAGTGAGGCCCATCTAAAATTATATTCAACTCCCAATCAAAAGGTGATATAACTACAGAGAGAAGATAATGACATTGACTTTTGGTTCAGGTGCTATTGCAGTTACCTTGATTCCTAGATGACTTCAAGCTGCTTACTCCCTCGCCACTTAGCTTTGTAGACGATGGTGAGGTTGTTGTTGTTGTTGTTTCCGAGGTTGCAGGGGTAGGACACAAACTAGATCTTGGAGATTGGCTATGTACATCCATTTTCTTTTCCTTTTTAACAGATTCTATTTTTTTCCTGTTATTTGATGATATTAATGAAGGTGATTCGGTTTCGGTTGGAGGCTTGGAATTTGAGCATTTACTAGGATGTGCACCAGAGAAAGTGCTAGCCTCCAAGCCCGTTGTAGAATCATCACTGTTATTTGAGATCAAATCTGCAGATTTTTCATGGGATGATGCCTTATCTGGTGTCATGGTACTCATCGCTGGAAGTCAATGTGAATAACTATGTAAAGCACAACGCAATATACTAAAAGCAATTTGGACTGCAGTATATGGAATTATAAACGGAATTAAAGTCAGCAACAGAAATAGTTTTGTAGCATGGAAGTAGCATAAAAGAATTTTCAAAGGTTTCATAACACTAAATTAATAGTTAGATCTCAAATATAATGATTATCTCTAAAATAAATAGTTAATGAGGAATCCAGAAGATGACACTCAACCAAACTGAATGGAACAAAAGGATTCATATAGTTGACCCTGAAATTTTGGGGTTAAGGCTTTGTTGTTATTGATGATGTAGCACAAAAATGCCTTATCAATTGAATTCCTCAAATGTTTAATTGAGACGACAAACCGACATGCTACAAATTCTAAAATATACATAGGAACGCATGTTTGGCATGCATGTTTGACATGAACACAACTTCATGATTGAATGGTCCATGCTACATAGTGGTCCTCCTTAAAATTTTATAATTAGGCAGTATTGGATTTATTCTCCACATCAAATGCTGATCTTCTGTAGCATTTCAATTCTAAATTGAATTAGCTATATTCCTCCAAAATCTGGTTATCAATTAACAAACAATTAAACTATAAACCCACGACATTGAGGTATTTCATAAAATTAAATAAAAATTGCAATAGAGAAACAAAAAAAGGCAAATGGGAGTCAACTTTCCAGCTCCCCATTTTAGAAATCCTCACGCAACATAGTTAGAGATAGCTTAGCAGATCTTCAGGATGATATTAATCTTGCTTTTGGCTTAAACAATGCATTCTAATTGAATAAATGCTTCGTTATGCAAAAATTTTACGTTCTTATTGTCAGTAAACCCATGCTTTATATTGGAGAATCTGGAAAATCATGAAGGTATGTTTTCCTCAAACCAACTGGCCATAAGATAGCCTTCTTCGGTCCACCTTTCTGCTTCTCCTCAAACTAACTGGCCATAAGAGACTTATAGCCTTCTTTGGTCCACCTTTCTGCTTCCAAAGAGTTTGTGATTAGTTTAGAGAAATTTTTAACATAATCATTCTCTATAGCAGACCCCATTAAGATGGGTGAAACACTTTAGGTCAAGATTTTAAACATCAGATATGTATTGCAAGTATAGTTTTGGATTTTTCATGTACATAATATGATGTAGACCCTATAATATCTATCTACTGGTGTCAATATTTCCATTATTGACATATGATATATCCAATATTGCCCATCCCAATACCATAAACCATCAGCTACATCAATTCCACTATTTTAAACGTAAGGACGACAGTTATAAGATATACATCAGATGTCACGTCTGCAACCTACCCAATGCTAAATTAAAACCATCACACGTTAATGTAGCAATGAGTAAAAGCAATGTCTCCATTAAAAAAAAAAAAAAAAAAACTGTAACAGCATAATTTCCCCATACCAGAAGCATCCAAAACCAATTTCAAATTCAAATTCAACTCCATAGAATACAGGCTTTATCAGTGAAAACAATACAAAAATTATACCGGAAAACAATATCTTAAAGAACAATTTTACAAAATCAATCCCATAATAAAATAGAAAAAAGGTACGTACGCACGAGTAATCAATCGAAATGTTGCAGGGCCCTGATGTTGTTATCCACCAAGGAGGTCAAAATTCCGGAGGAAAAGAGAAGAGGAGGAATGGGGAAGCGGGATGATGACGCTGATGACGAAGATCCTAAGTGGGTGGTGGGATCCGAACCCATTAAGGGGAAGGAGAGGTTTGAAGGGCTGAGAGAGGAAAGCGTGAGGGAGAGGAGAGGAGAGGAGAGAAAAGGGGAGGGAATTGGAGAAAGCTCCATAAATAAACAAAATTTAAAACTAACAACAAAGGTGGGCTTAAATTAGAAAATAAGAGAGATAGAGACGTCGTGAGGCGAACGAAGAAGATGGAGAGGGTCACACGATGGATTGCATGGAGCGACTGAGGCGTAGCCGTAGAAAAGGGAAACTGTAAATGAGTCCCCATCTTTTTCTTAGTCAGCCCCAATTTCTCAATGAATCTCTATACAAATTTGAAACATAGCTATTTTTACTTAGTGAGCTTCATCTCTTTTTCGTAATTGACTTCTCCATTCTCTCTTTTTTCGATCATCTCTGAAACCATAATCCTAGCGATCACCATCATCGTCCGTCGACCTCACCTCCGTCTCCTCCCCCAGCAGCAGTGGCGGCAGCAACGATAGCGCTGCCTGCTATAGCCATTGCGACAGTAGCGACAAATTTGTAAGAGTTAAGAGATTTTTTAATTCAAAAAAAAATTATAACAAACTCGTAATTATTTATCGTTTAGGCACTGGACTCACTAAGAAGAAGATGGGGCACATTAAGAATTTTCCTGTAGAAAATGGTGGTTTGCTAGATTTTTATTTGGGAATTTAGGGATGATAATAGATAGGTTGTAGGTCACTTTTTGGTCCGCTCTATACAAAATTTTGAATTAGAAATAAAAAATTCAGTTTTCTAACTCAAAATTTTGTATGGTGAGAGCAAAAATTTGGCCTATGAGCATTCATTATCATCTTTATTTTTAAGGTTCTGAGAGATCACTTGCATGCTTTGTTGACTAACTATTTGATAATATATATATATATATATATATATATATATATATATATATATATATATATATATATATATATATATATATATATATATATATATATATAGAGAGAGAGAGAGAGAGAGAGAGAGAGAGAGAGAGAGATTATTGTAGGATAGCCGGCTCACGAAAAATTACGTGAGCTAGCGGTAAAAGTATAATGATACAATGATTTTTCTTCAATTTTTTTTACAATTACTATTTCTATCTTCTTAATTTCTTTAGGATTAAATTTTATAAATTTTGGAATTCATTTACCATTTCATCAAGTGCATACAAAATATTATATTAATTAAAAACCATTAAGTTTGTATTAATTTGATGGATGACCAAATTAAAAGTAAAACCTAAGAAATTGGGTATGAGTGAACTCTAGGGGTCGAGATTATAATCCAAAAGGAATTTTCTAAAAAATATTATTGGAGATAATGAAAATAAACTACAGTTCGGATAATCTGTGTGAGCTGTCAATTCATTTTTATTTCCCTTATATATATATATATATATATATGAGAAAACGAGAAATTAACTGCTAGAGCTTTTTTCGATGGTGTTTATGTGGTCCTATAAAATATTGACACATGGCAGTCCACTCGAGAGTTTCCAAATGAGCACACCATTTTTCGTAGTGAGCCCACTTAATAATAGTTCGGTTTCTGAGCTCGACAAAAAATACATTAAGAATTATGAGGTGGGCTCACTAGAAAGATTGGTGTGCTCTTTTAGAAACTCCCAGTCCACCCAAAAAAATAATTTTCTCAGAAACAACCTCATGAGTTGTCTCCTACTCTCTCTCTTCTCTACGGCACCTATGCCCGCAAAATCCCTCGCTGTTTTCCCTTTGCCTCCGGCGAAGAGAAGATCGCCGTCAAGCTCATGAACTCCGATGTGTTGCCCACAGACATCTCCAAGCCCGCCGCTTGCTGACCCATCTACCTTTCTACTTTCGTAGCATACCGACCCACTCTTTGTCCCACTCTCTGACCCATCCGCCGCTCACTGGCCATTATCCAAGTTTTTTTGGGTAATTGTGCATGAACTGTAACATTTTCACATTCTAGGATCTTTAGCATTGATCCAGATCAATCATCTGTCTTTGTTTTTAGTAATCCTCTTCACGTTGAGAAAAACTTCCCACGATCGGTTCTCATTTGAGTTCTTTTTTTTATATTTAAAAATCTTGTTTCATCATTACTTCAAGGTTATCCTGAGAGATATACAAGTGACTACACTATTCTAGTTTTGGTGGATTATGTATAGTTCATATTTTATACGGATCTTTATGATTCCAGGAGCTATTTCATGTCCCTGCTTGTTGGTGCGCTTTTCAGAGTAGTCTGTGGTGTAGCATTGGTAGTGTTTTTTGCCATAGCTGCTTCTCTTTCGCATCAAGGCCCGTGGCATAGCAAATCTGGTGTGTTGAAGAAGTCGCATTAAAGGCGTCGGTTCCCAATTTATACCTAAATTCAAGAAAGAGAATTTCTAGATGTTCTTAGTGAGCCCCAAGCCAAAAGAATCTTTTTATTTATAAGTTTGTTATTTTTAATTTTGGATCCAATTATCCTTATATTTTTCCTAGTGAGCCCCATTCACTTCTTTCAATTAGCCCGGCCTCCTGTTCCGGTAATGCTAGCCCCATTCGCTCCTTTCAATTAGTCCAGCCTCCTCCTCCGGTGACGCCAGCGGATGTGAAGGGTGATGCTGGTTGATGGGCAATGTCGTGTGATACATCGGGATCGGCAAACTGGACCTTATTGCCGTGGAAAAAAATGGGCTTTTTCGCCCCGAGATTAGTGGGGATTGAGATTAGGATTGGAGCTTTGGATGGAGGGATGCCGCGGCCGCAACCGATGGAGGGAGAACCGATGAAGGAAGGGAAGATGGGGAGATGGGTCTCACCAAAGGAGTTGGCGGCACATGGTCGAGTGAGGGCAAATCGTAATTGTCAGTGGAGAGAGGAGGAGGAGAAAGAGGAGCTGGAGTGATGGTTGTAGGGGCAAAATTGAAAAAAAAAATATGGGGCTTACTAAGAAAAACTAGGCAAGTTTTTAACTTTCTTGGAGCTCACTAAAAAATTGAGGCTCACTTGGAAAAATATAGGGCGCATATAGCAACTCTCTTCATGAATCTCCACTTATTTTCTATAATTTCAAGTTTATCCTCTTCTTCTTCTTTAGAAATCTAATCCAAACATGACAAGCTCTCACATTCCGCACTTCTTTGCAGACCTGCACAGATTTCATTTCACTTCTTTGCAGACCTGCACGGATTTTGTTCTCTTGGTCGTTCGGAGAGCCAAAAGTCCCAGTAGTTAACGGTGGTGCCATTTTGTTCTTTCCCAACGACCGAGTTCGGAGAGCTAGCTAGCTAAATAGCATGGCCTTCCAAGTGCAGTATCCGTTTCTGGCCTGCGTTCTCCTGCTTCTGCTCCTTCCTTCCTCTGCCATTTCCTTTGACAAGGCAATGGACATACTGAACAACAAATCGCTTCAGAAGAAAGGGCTGATAAGCCATTCCTGCAAGCCCATACAAGGCACCATTGACATGGAACTTGACGCTTATGTAGAAGGTGATGGAGCTGGCAGGAAGAAGACAATAACGTTTGCGCAAATGCAACCACTTCTCTAACGAACCAGAGCTGATACGGATGGAACCAGGGTTAGCAACTTTTCCTCAGTGAGGGTGGTAAAGCTGCAGGAGGTAGCGAAGCAGTGGGTGGACCAGAAGTTGGTACAACTATAAACTAACTCCTTGTGCATGAAAGGGCACGACTGTGAACATACAAACAGGTGGTTTGGAGCAATAGGTAGGAGATGGGTTGCTCGCAGGTGAGATGCAGGAACGGGCAACAGCATCAGCAAGCGATAGAGATGAGTAAGCAGACTACTACTTGGCTTACCATATGTTTGAACTATTATCAGATTCAGATTAATTTTTACTGAAGCTTGAATTCATTAAGGGGAATGGGAAATGAACTTAATCTCTTCCATGGATATAATGCAATCGGTTTACTACGTATATGTGTATATGGGTAATATGAATAACAAAATAGATTTGCTGTTGAGATGATAGAGTTTCTTTTGGTGGAGTCACTTCTCCCGATAGGAGATGTACGGTACGGGGTCAGGACGTCTGCTTTAATGATCTCCTTGCTGCATGTCCTCATTTTGGGAGTTTCTAGATGGGCACAACTTTTTTTTCCTAGTAAATCCACTTAAAAGTTATATTATATTACAATCTTGCCATTAAAAATTTTGGACCAAAATACTCTGTCTTCTTCTTCTCCTCTCCGCCCTGGCATCTATCAACTTTCCTCCATCGCTCTCAGAAAAAAAGCCCCCCGCCCTCCGCCCCCGCTCCGCCCCGCTCGCTCCGCTCCGCCCCGCCCCCACTCCCAACGATTGTTCATCTGCGATTATGGGCAAAGCACAGAAATTCTCCAAAGGGTACTCTTCTGGCTTTGTCCCAAATTATAGACATGCAATTGAAACAGTGGGGGAGACTAAAGGGTTTGGTAGCGCCTGCCGCGCTGACTCTGAGGATTCTTGTGTGCTAGAGAGAAAATACATAAACGTAAATGCAGATATAAGAAACAGTTTCAATGTCCCCATTCGAGTTATTTCTGTCTCAAAGATGTCTCGCTCAGAAAGGAAGGACCTGGAGATGAGACTGAGAGGAGAGCTCGAGAAGGTTCGCATACTTAAAAGGAAAACTATGTCTAGAATTCCACCTATTTCTGGTGGTGTTGCTTTATCATTGCCCACTGATGGGCATGCCAAGAAACAACCGGTTTTGCAGCGGGGGATCTCAGGCAGGTTTGAGTGTGAAACCAGCCCCACCTCTTTCAGGAGACTCAGTTTCTATGGTACTGCCTGGCCTTGATTCGGGTTGGACAACCCGGATCAAGGCCGGGCGGCAAGGGAGCGGGGGCGGAGGGCAGAGCGAGCGAGGGCGAAGCGGAGCCGGGGGCGGAGCGTAGCTGAGTGTCGAGACTATATATTCATTGATCCACTATATATTCTTTATATTTGATCTTCATCACTTCCCTTTCCTCTTCTCTTTTGTTGCGAGTGTCGAGACGAGAGTGAGAGAGATCAATGCGAGCTTCGCTGTAACAGCAGCAGCCAGCAAAATTTTAATGCGTATATCCCGATTAAGGTTAGGCCTCCGCCTCCTCGCCCATCACCATCCCACAAAACCCTCCTCAAATCGAAGCTCAGGTGATCGGTTGAACGATGATTTTTTTCCCAAAATTTTCTCCGAATTTAAATGGCGAGTGGCAGCGAGAGAATATGAGAGAGCGGTGGTGAGATCCTGGCCGGCGGGGTCGAGGGAGAAGGGAAAGAGAGATCCTGGCCGGCGGGATCGAGGGAGAAGGGAAAGAAATGCAGGGTATTTTGGAAATATTAGTGTGCTCACTAGGAAAAACCCTCTCTTCTCAAAAGAGAGGGTGTGCTCACTAGGAAAAGTGGGCTCACTAGGAAAAAAGTTGTGCCCATCTAGAAACTCCCCTCATTTTCCTCCTCCTGCTACAGTTAACAGATGCAACTGGGAGAAAATTCATTTGCGTGACGGCCAAAATTTCCTTCTCTCTTCAAAGGCAAACCCTCCAACACTTGTCCCCATTGTCTCTCTACATCTACCGCTGTCCATCGCCGGTACAAGCCGACAATGCTGCTGCCCAACTTGCTGGTGTAGCCTCTTCGATCTTCTTTGCTGATCGCTGATGTGATAAATTACTGCAAGCGCACAGTATCGTTGTAGCACTGTACAGGTCGTCCCACAGAGATCTAGGGTGTTTTTGTGATTCTTACTTTTTCTCAGTTTAACGGATTAACCAAAGATTTTAGTTTGAAATCAGATTAATCTAAATAGCCTAGGATCTATAATCCACTAGTTTCCAACCATATTTTTACTTCTATTATTTTCTTCTATCATAAAAATTTGATCTTTTTAGTTTAATCTTTACTTTAAGTGCCCTAAGTATGAGCTATCAAGTTGTGTGTAAGTATAACTCATCAAAGATACTAGTTTTCATAAAGACAAACTAAATTCATAGATAATTCCATGAAAAAGATAAAATCAACAACCTCAAACCCTAACTAAGTATAGGTTATCAAGAAATCTAATTCAAGTATAACCTATCAAAGCCTTAATCTTCGAGTTCTTGTATTTTAATCTTTTTATAGAAAAATCATGTCGTTAATAATTTTATTTAAGAAGAAAATACTAGAGAGCAATTACATGATGGATTCTAGCATCATCTACATTCTAGAGCTAAACTAATTAGCTACTCATGATTCTAGAAAGCAAAATCGAATTTTTATTCATGAAAGCAAATAAATCTAATCTAGAAAGCAATAAAACCTAAATTAGAAAGCAATTAACTCTATCTAATAAGCAAATAAATAATTAAAAGTAATGGCTTACCTCTGGAGCACGGTATTGTGGCCGCCACCCCTTCAGCAAAACTCTAATTTTATTAATTTCAAAACGAGTACAAAACTTCCAGGATTCTCCTAGAATACAAGGATATGGCTAATATATAGGTTTCGGAAATCCAACCCTAATTCGGGCAGAACTGAGAAACTAAAAAATTACAACGAAGCCATGAGAAAAATCTTGGGTTTTGGGGCCCATAATGGGCCGCGAAATGGCAGTAAAAACCGCTAAATAGCGGTTACATTCCGGGTAAAACTCTTGAAATTTTGTTCACGTGAACATCTTGTCTTGTACGTTTGGGTTTTCTGACTGTATTTAACTTTGAGTTACTGCAGTATCGTAGTCTCGTAGTTTTTCTCACTTTAGAAACTTTTCTGACTTGATTTCCTACTCCGACTTTGATTTCATGCCATCTCCTTGTACGAATTGGATTACCTGAAAAAAAAACTAAAAATACCCGAGTAGCATTATTTATATACAAAAATAAGTAATATGAAGGTTATAAATATGCAATATATGACACTTATCACACCCCCACACCTATCTTTTGCTATTTCTCGAGCAAAACCTAAACCTAAAAAGAAAAATAAAAATTCTAACTCACTTTCGCAGAAATCGCGATTGCACTTAGCACGTGCAACAAGCCTTTAAACCCTTAGGTTACCCTAGTGGACGAGTTATGTCTCGTGAGGGTTTGCAGTGAATATACCCACAAAATTCGTGAAGAAAATAGATTAAGGAATAAAGAAAAGAAAAATAAGGATAACCAAAATCAAGAAAAATAAAAATTTTATACAAAATAAAAGAAAATTTTTTTAATGATATTTTTATCAATTAATCTCACTAATATACAAACTCAAGAACGCATTTATATTATCAATTTTCAAATTGAATATCATATCAGATACACTTATCATTTTAATCAAAAATCTAAATCCTATCTTTCAATACCTACTAACAGATAATCCTTTGGCTCCTATACATCTACGTGCACGTGTGATAGTCTATTTCGGTTTTGGACTCCAACTCTAACTCATGATTCATCTCCTCTCTCATAACAAATTTTTTTTTCTTTTTTTTCTTTTTTTTAAAGAATACTTCACCTTTCATGCGAATATTCACGCTTGCTTAGGCGCAACGTATCCGATTACTCGGTTCATACTATTTTCTTTTTTTTTTCTTTTTTTAAGAATATTTCACATTTCATGCAAATATTTACGCTTACTTAGGTGCAAAATACCTGATTACTTAGATCATACTCTTTTTTTTTTTCACTCTTGAGGCTATTGCCTTAATACCAAGCGCACCCCATTATTTTATTCTCACTTTTTTTCTCTTTTTTTTTTTTGGTTTAGAGAGAGAAGATTTACTCAATTGTTACCATCTTTGTCCTTAACCTAATAAACTATTGTGAAGTGAAAAATAGATGTATACTTACCTCAAAACTACTGCTAGCGGTATTTATTTTTCAGATTTTAATCTTTTTCATAAAATTCAAAGTGTATAATCCAATCTACTCTCCTATCCAATTTCAAATCTAAATTTATCCCTTTATCTGTAATTAGTTTGATCTACTGATAAAAATACATAAATTGTTTTTTTTAAATTTTTCAGTTTTTTTAATTATTTTTTTCAGCTAGTAACCCTAAAAACTACTCAAAGTGTAAAATAAAGAAACCCAAAAATCTAAAAAAAAATTTCCTACAAATAAAAGTAAAATCCTAAAAATCCAAAAAAAAATAAAAATCTCCTAAAAACTACTCCCCCACACCTAAACTTATGTATGCCCTCATACACAAACCAAGGGTGGCAAAATAAAAAAAAAAGAAAAGAAACTATTATACAAATATTATACACTTATTAGAAAATTCAAACGGTTACGACCTCTTGATCGCTTTCCACTCTCATAATGTGTCCTTTTATGTTTTGATATGGATGAACTTAGTTTTTTTGTTAATTTTGCATTTAATCTCTCCATCTTACTTTTAATTTTTCTTAATTTATTTCTACCCTTCTTTCTTTTATTCAATAGTAAAGTTTTGAGGTTAGAAAGCGTACCTTTATCGTCCACATTCGACTCACGAGCATCTTTCATGACAGTAAGTTTTTTAGTTTTATCAACATGTGAAATAACATACTCACTTTGATGTAACGGAATCATGAGTTCGATTTTGGATCGTCCTTCCAAATCATTGGGTACTATGACCTCTTCTTTTTGATATTCCTTCCTTTCCTCAATTTGTTCGCAGCGGAATTTCCTCGCCTTCCTTCCATTGAATAAATTCGAATTACAATGAAAGAGAACAAGAGAAAGAGAACAAACGAGAGGATTTTATATCTCAATCGCTCTCTTTTACAATAATAGTATGGGATCTGTGGCGATGGGATCTGTCAAGCAGCTCCTTTGGACGATCTGACGTCGAGATCTTCTCTCTTGAAGATAACGGCCGACTGTAGACGTTCTTCTCTGGTCTTTCACGAACTCAAGGCTCTATGCGTAACTTGAATTCTCCAAGATGCCGAAAAGAAGAAAAGAAGACCGAAAAAGACCCCTAAGGCTTCCCTAAGAGGGTATTTATAGCCTTAGGATGATTTGAGAGTTTGTATCTAAATAGAATTTGCTCTCATCAATGATTCCAATCAAATATCTTAGTTTTGATTTAAATTTCTTGATTTAGAGTTCTGATCGGACTTAATTTGGGTATTTGGATAAGCCCAAATCATAATCTCAATCAATTTGAGATTCTGGTTATCTGCTCACGCGGAGTTAATCTCATCAAAACGCGGAGCTATTGAACCAGAACGAAGCTATTGAATAGTTCCGCGTTTTGTTCAAACGCGAGGCTAAAGTAGCCAAACGCGGGGCTGCGGAGTTAGCTCCGCGTTCTGTTGTGGAAAACTCTATTTTCTTAGAAATTTTCACTGCCAACAGAACCCCCTCAAAAGTTTTTAAAATGGCTTAGAACTTAGCAAATTTTGAAATACTTTGGATCTTTAAACGCAGAGTTAAAATACCAAGTTTATCTCGCATTTTGTTCACTTGCGCGGAGCTAAATAGCTTTGCTTTTCAGTGAGTAATTGTCATTAATTGCTCAGTAATTACTCAGTAATAGCTCAGTAATTACTCCTGCTCTGACTTTCGCGCCGAATACCAAGAGGCGGATCATTTAAATAGAGCCTCAAGCTCTTCTTCTTCTTCATTTCATCCGAAGAATTTCAAGAACTTAGAGCTCAAGCGACTCCGGCGAATCAGTTTGAAGGGATGATCTTCAACCGAACTTCCTTCGACTTTCCAAAGATTTTTCATCACTAGGATGTTATCTAAGAAGAGTACGGCATTGCACGCCTCCTCACCATCGGCGGCCGGCACTAGCAGCGGTGGCGGCGGCCGAGGCAGTGGCTACAATGGCGAGCCAGTCCATGCTGCACCAATTGGAGGTAGAAATTCTCAACTTTTAGACTCCTTAAATCAATTTTGGAGTGTTTTGGCTCAATTTTAACCGACCAACTATTTTTTGAACCGGCGAGATCGCCGTTCTCTGGCCGTAAGGCTTGGAGAGAAAAGGAGAAGACGGAGAAGAACTCTGGTCTTTTTCTACACGAAGCTATCGCGTCATCCTCGCGTTTGAAACACGGGGCTATTTTGATTAGCAGTCGCGTTTCAACGCGAGGCTATTTTGACTAGCAGTCGCATTTCAACGCGAGGCTATTTTGACTAGCAATCTCATTTCAATCGCGAAGCTATATTGACTAGCAGTCGCGTTTCAACTGTGAGGCTATTTTGACTAGCAGTCGCGTTTCAACCCCGAGGCTATTTTGACTAGCAGTCGCGTTTCAATCGCGAGGCTATTTCCTCAGCTGCGCGCGGAGTTATTTTTAGCTCCGTGTTTTTATACTTAGAGATTTTTTGAGTTTTCTCTAACTCTTGATTCTTCTTTTGCAGCGAAGTATTTGGACCAGATCCTTTTTGAAGAGGAGTGCATGTGGCTGTACCAGTCTTCATCAGCAAAAGTAACTCTAAAGAAGCCAGAAACATATGCTTTACAACATAGTTGCAGGTTTCAAGCTCTGGCTCCAAAAGATAAACTTTTGAAAGAGTTACAAGAACTCTGCGGCAGCTCATTAAGTTTTCTTGAGAACCATCTCTGTTAGATGACAAGCTCTGTCACTTTCCAATGCAATAGAGATGATTATCTAAGGGCTTGTAGCATGTCGAATCCAACTTGTGCATCTTCATTAGGATTCTTATAGCAGTATCTTCAGATGGTCCACTAAGAAGTTTAAACAGATCATAGTTGACATTTGCAAAGGAGATCTTTTGCATGTGAACCAGGGAATTTCAACACTCCATAAAGACTTGTTGTCGGGTTATTGATGAGTCGATGAATAGGTCGAAGTTTTTTGGGAGAGCTATAACTCCCTCTTCTTCTGTAACCTTTCGCTTCATGAATAAAGATAACTCTTTTTCTCTTTATCTGTTGGCTTCAAGAATTTTGCTTGCTCAACAAATAACTAACTCATTATTTTGGTATAACAATCTAAGGCTCATTTGCATAACTTAGATTTGTTAGTACCTGAAATGATCGGATAAGGATCATTTAACTTAGACAGAGGCGCTTAACTGCACATGCCTTAGTTTGATGGAGGCAATTCAAGGCTTTCATGCATAACTTGAATTGCACATACTAAGATAATCGAATGATGATTATCAAATTTTGGCAGAGGCGCCAAATAACGCTTGCCGAGTCCAAACTTTATAGAAACGCGTAGCTAAAATACCAAGTTAGCTTCGCGTTTTGCATATTTGCGCGGAGCTAATAGCTTCGCGTTTTAGATGACCACGCGAAGTTAAGTAGCTTTGCGTTTTAGAGGGTAACTGATCAGTTAGTCACTCCGATTTTCGCGCCGAATGCCAAGAGGCGGTTTCCTTTATTTAAATGGAGTTTTAAACTCTTTCTTCTTCACTCATCTGAAGAATTTTCAAGAACTCCGGCGACTAGAGCTCAGGCGATTTAGGCGACCAGGCGACCCGATCGATTTCTCCAAGTTTTTTATCGATTTCTCTCCGTTTTTTCTTCAAGATCAATGGCACCCAAGACTCGCGCTTCTTCTCGCGCATCCTCGCCACCGGCGGCCGGCGCAAGCAGCGGCGAGCCAGTTCACGCCTCGCCTATCGGAGGTAAGAAACTCACTTTTGGGACTTTGTAGAACATTTAGAGAGTGATTTGGCTCGGTTTTAATCGGCCAATCTTCTCTTTTATCGGCGAGATCGCCGTACTCCGGCCAAATGGCTTGGAGAAGAAGGAAAAGATCTCTGATCTTCCTCCACGCGAAGCTATCGCGTTATCTCTACGTTTTTAAACGCGAAGTTATTTTTGCTAACTATCGCGTTCGGACGCGAGGTTAGAATTTTAGCTTCGCGTTTGTAATCGCGAAGTTATTTTAGCATCCTCGCGTTTTGCCAAAACGCGAGACTATTTTCTTATCTTCGCGCGAAGTTATCCTAGCTCCGCGTTTCCATACTTAGAAAATTTTTTTGATTTTGTATAAATTTTTCCTGATTGTTTGATCCTTCCTTGCAGTGGGCTACTCAGTAGATCCCATCTCCCAAGGGTATCATTTTGGCTATGGCGGGGGTGCAGACTCAGTCACCCACTTTCGCTTCACCACTGTTCTTGCTGCCTACAAGCCTGGTTTGAGAGAACGCAGGGAAAAACTGATCAAATACAGCCCTGCTACTGCACGGGAGATCATTACGGATGCTCCTTTTGAAGCTATGAACCGGGAAGTGTTGGAGAGACCAGCGTTCCTTTTTGGAGACGCAATGGGGCAATCAGACCAGATCCTCTTTGAAGAAGAGGGTATGTGGCTTTACCAATATGGCGATTTGCTAATGTTTCTGCCCAGCATGGAGCGTAACTACCCTCTAGTTTATCTTCAAAGGCTAGCCATGCACCGTGAATTGGAGTGGGGACTGAGCCAAGAATACGATTGTGTCCCTACAGGCAAATTGGGCACACATGGGGCTTACCAAGATGGTCCCACGAGATGTATTACTGGGTTGCTTCCTGGAAGAATCACTAAGGAGCACCCCGTAGGAGAGGTCCCAATTCGCGCACGAACTTTCCTAAGCGAGTTCATGGCGCAGGGAGGTCAATACCCAGCTAATGATTTCAGGATGCCTGGCTGGGTCTACTCTTCTGGCAATATGTGGTGGGCTCGCCTTGTCCAATACATGCTAGATTCCCATGAACCAGTTCTGAGAGAAATTGGCTTATACAAAGCTATCAGAAATGTTCAATTCGGGATTCCTCATAGTGCCTTCACTTTTTCGGTCTCTTGGAGATGTACAACTCTGAGACTGACACTTTCTTTACACCAGTGGGTGAGCTGGGATTTGCTCTCCACGAGATGTTTGAAGTGTCCGGGTTGTCAATGGGCGAAGTCCCTTATGAAGAGTATATCCCCACCACCGAGGAGCTGAATCTGCTGAAGGTGATGGACTAGCGCATCTATACCACTTACTGGGAGATGATGTGTCATCACCACATCTATGCCGACATGGCAGGTGTGCGTAATTAGGGTATTGGTCACAAAAAATGGGCCGATTACCTTTTTGCCAACTTAAACTCTAAAGATAGTTCGGCAACAGTTCATGGCTATGCCCCTACTGATGTCAAGGAGATCGATCGCCGTATCGCTAAGACTTGTGTTATATTTTATACGGCTGAATCCAATGAAGGCGGATTCAACCCTAGCACAGTTTTCAAGAGCTACCACTACCAATCTCAGTTCCCCATATCCAATAGATGTGTCATTGCTGGGTTCTTGATGCTGTGGCTAAAGAGATGCGTCGTGCCGTCTTTGCCGAAAGAGGCGATTGCAATGAATGTGGTATATCTTGCGGTTCTTCTTGCATATGGCTGACCCTTCGGACTCCTTCCCGCGATGGTGTGCAACCTACAGAGGGGACTACGAGAACTCTGTAATGGTTTTATTTCTGCCGACAAGGGAAAAGGGCAAGGAAAAGGCAAGTCAAACGAGACTGCCAAGGCGAAGGCTCCAAACCCCAGGGTGGAGATGCCTTACACTTACTTGATGGCGTGGCTCATTATGCACTGCCCCTCTTTAATGAGTGCGGCCGAACACCACTCTGCTGACAAGCCTCTCCTTGTGGAGCTATATGAACACTTTATATGGAAAAGTCATTATATGTCGCAAATCCGGAAGACGCTATGCCATCACCAAAATTATGAGATCTTCCGATGTTTCCCGGATTTTCCTGGTGGGGAATACGGGTCGAAGTTCAAAGATACTTTGGGAGTGGATAGTTTTACCGTCTTATCTTCAGGAGTGTTCTGGTGGCTCCTTAATATCCGACCTGGGCACTTGGTGTATCGTCAAGACCCCAAGTGTTATGTTGAACCATACACCCCGAGCCGCTTCGCTCGCCAGTTTGGATATTTCCAACTTTATGTGGGTAACCCGAACACGAATCTGGCTTATGAAGGAAATTTGTACAAGGGCGCCAGCGGCTGGTTCCATTTTGTAACTGGTGGAACCGGAGCTGAATTCTTCCTGCCTCAGAAGTCGCCAGAGTTAGCCATGACTCTTAGCTTCTGCACGTGGTATAGTGTTGCAAATGCTGACGTGCCTAATTTTTGCATCAACCGGAGTTGTTGTAAGGAAATAGAGGCCTTTTATTTTAACCGCAAGGGGGCTAAAAGAATAAGGGTAAGAGGAATGGACGAATTTCTTGGCGCAGCGGTCGATCCATCAGATGTTGACAACTTTGATGATGATGACAATGATGGTGATGAGGATGACGCTAATGCTGGCGGTGCTCCTCAAGACTTGGTTCCCTGTCCTCGGAGTCCGACCGTAAAACGCCGTGGACCTATAAGAGGCAAACCAGCGAAAAAGAAACAGAAATTAGCCCCGGGGACCCTCTTAGTTCCTCGAGAGGCGGCAACCAAGTTTGCTTTAGATTTATTGGTTTCAACTCTACCTCCGGCGCCAGCAGAGGAAAGCAGATCTGCTGAAGCTCCAAGAGCTACTAAGGTCCTGACTCCCCCAACAGCAGAATCTGTTGATCATTCCGCGATGCAACCCCTGGGTAGTGAAACGGGTGCGCTCCTGGAAACCGCGACGGCTCCCCCTTCAAGTCCGACCACTGGACTTGTTTCTCCTGGTATGGCTTCTTTTATTCTATCTTCTATTCGTTATTCATTTCATCATTATGTGCAACACTATTTGTTTGCTTTTTGTAGGTGGTCAGCCCCACTCGCCGATGCACTCGACTACCAGGGGAGAGTCTGAGGAGAGGGTGGATTATTCGGGCACCACTGGCTCAGCGGGTGGATTAGGTAGTTCTGCAAATGAATTTGATGCAGACTACTTCACGACAACTCCTCCCTCTGTTCCTTCTTCAGTTCTCCCTATCGATGAACTCGGGAGTGATGATAGGACAGAGGTGGTTGTTGCGGCCGCAGCCAAAGAGGCTACCCCATCTCCAAGTCTGCCATCTCCGACACCCTGGGTCCGCTCTGAAGAAACCTTTCCGGTAATCATTGGCATGCCTTCTGTTCCTCAGCCAGCAGTATTAACGTCATCTACTATTATGGCTATTGAAACATTGGTAACTCCTCCAGCCCCAAGTTCTCCGCCAGCGGGAGATGAAGAAAATTTGAAGTTCATTTGAAACCACTTCTGCCACGGGAGGAGTTTCGGGTGAAGACACACCATCGTCTACCCCTGCTGGTGGCGCTGCCCAAGTGATCTGTACTAATGATGCTTCTTCTCGGGTTCCTAGTTCTGCCAAGTCCATATTCGCTTTACTGGCCCCTCATGTTATGAATCTAGTACAGGGAAGGGCTTCTTCTTCCTCGACCCCAATAGACATTATTCCTCCTCCAGCGGCATCTTCCTTAGCCCTGCCTGCTCTAAACAAAGACACTGTGGACCCTCTTGAAGAATTCTTCAACCACAGTGTAAATGACTTTATGCGGCTACTAAGGAGGTGTATCGGGATGATTCTTGATGGAAGAGATTTCTTTAATCTTGGACGTCCAATGTTGTCCAGCTATCTGGATAATATCGAAAGGATTGGGGGACAAGACCAAGCAGCTCCCTACCGGGCCCGTCTCGAAGCTTTAGAAGATCAGGTGAATACGCTCAACACAGTTCGCCAAGCGGATGTGGAAGCGATCACTGAGATCGAGTTGGCGTGTCTTCGGGTAGAGTTGGTGGCTCATCAAGAGAAATTGAGGCACCAAGAGGAAGTCTGGTCTCGGGAGTTGGCAGAACTACGAGCTAACCAAGACTCAATCCTCAGGGAGTTAGAGGTAGTGGACTTTGAGATTAAGGGGAGTCAGGCCGCTATCCTCAGAGCCAGAGATACTATTGCTAAGGCCCGAGCTATTCTGGAGGCCAGCAAATCTCGGCTAGGAGAATCCGTTAAGAAACGGGAAGAGTTGATCCTCCAACGAGGACAACTCGAACAAGAAGGCGCAATAAGAAGCCGCACTATTGAAGAATCTTGTCAGCGGTTGGCCCAACAACTAATAATAAACGACGATGATTTACGCCGGCAGGCTCAATACTCCGTGGAGGAGACTCGTTGTCGAGTAATTGACGAGGCGACGAATAAGTTGAGGCTTCTAGGAGACCCATAACTTTCTTCTATTCTTTTATTCTTCATTCTTTTTGTAAGAACTTGTAATAAAAGAGAGAACTTTTTGTAACTTCATTCTTCGTTGATGAATAAAGATAATCCTTTGATTCTTTTACCTGTTGGCTAGCAAATTTGTTTGCACAACAGATAACTTGTCATCAAAATGATTTAATTGTTTTAGGTAAAATAGTCCAAGGCTCATCTGCGTAGCTTAGACTGCTAATACCGAGATAG
This sequence comes from Dracaena cambodiana, assembly GCA_036321105.1. Classification (NCBI taxonomy): domain Eukaryota; kingdom Viridiplantae; phylum Streptophyta; class Magnoliopsida; order Asparagales; family Asparagaceae; genus Dracaena; species Dracaena cambodiana. Next base: position 7,813,355 of record JAYEPQ010000013.1, on the reverse strand, counting down.
TCGGGTAAGGATCACCAAATTTTGGCAGAGGCGCCTAATTGCGCATGCCTAGAATTTATTTGGAGGCGGTTCAAGGCTCTTATATGTAACTTGAACTGGACACTCCAAGATAACCGGGTCAGGATCATCAGATTTCGGCAGAGGCGCCAAATTGCGCATGCTTAGTTTTTAAGAAAAGAAGTCCAAGTGCTCATCTGCGTAACTTGAACAAGTGGAGGCGGTTCAAGCCTCTCATGCGTAACTTGAACTGGGCACACTAAGATGATCGGGTTAGGATTCATCAGATTTTGGCAGAGGCGCCTAATTGCGCATGCTTGGTAAGAAAGAAGTTCAAGTGTTCATCTGCGTAACTTGAACAAGTGGAGGCGGTTCAAGGCTCTCATGCGTAACTTGAACTAGGCACACCAAGATGATCGGGTTAGGATTCATCAGATTTTGGCAGAGGCGTCAAATTGCGCATGCCTGGTAAGAAAGAAGTTCAAGTGCTCATCTGCGTAACTTGAATAAGTGGAGGCGGTTCAAGGCTTCTCATGCGTAACTTGAACTGGGCACACCAAGATGATCGGATCAGGATCATCAGATTTTGACAGAGACGCCTAATTGCGCATGCCTAGAATTTAAGAAAAGAAGTTCAAGTGCTCATCTGCGTAACTTGAACAAGTGGATGGTTATACTCCTAGTGATCTGATCCAGATGTGACAGTTACTCTGTCATCGTTCTGATTTAGTTTACGCATAGTATTTCTTTAGAAATTTGCCGTTGATTGGCATCATCATTCTATCGCCGTTCTGATTCATTAAGCGATAGGCTCCACTAGAGTATACCGTCTCCACAACAAACAGTCCTTCCCACTTGGGTTCAAATTTACCCTTAGTCTTGTGGGTTAGAATTATTGGCCTTTTAATAGCAAGGACCAAGTCTCCTTGTTTAAAGGTCCTTGGTTTAACGCTCTTATTGAACGTTTTCGAGATTCGGGCTTGATACGACTCAATTTGTTGCTGAGCCCTGAGACGTTTTTCATCTAACGCCTCTAGTTCTTGCAATCTTTGTTGATGGCGCTCTTCTGTCGTCATCTTTGTGGCTAAGGCTACTCTAAAAGATGGTATTTGGATTTCAAGAGGCAAGACGGCCTCACTTCCATAAACCAAGGAGAACGGGGTAGTTTTTGTCGGGGTGCGAACAGTGGTGCGATAAGCCCACAGACACTCTCCCAGCTTTTCATCCCAGTCCCTTTTATTGGAAGAAACAAACTTTCGAAGGAGTTTAATGATTGTCTTGTTGAAAACTTTGGCTAATCCATTAGCCACGGGATTATATGGCGTTAAAGCAATATCTTTGATTCTGAATTTATCGCAGAATCTTGAGAATCCCTGGCTGATGAATTGAGGTCCGTTATCATGAATGATCTTTCGGGTGACGCCAAAACTGTAAATGACATGATACTTAATGAACTTAATCACATCTGTCATTTTACCTCTCTCATGGGCACAGCTTCGGCCCATCTTGAAAAATAATCGGTTATTACAAGAATAAACCGATGTCCTCTGGATGACGGGGGAGTTATTGGCCCCACAATATCCATTCCCCACGCCTCAAACGGCCAACTAGCAACGGTATTGTGCAAGTATTCTGGGGGTTGGTGAATAAAGTTGGCATGTACTTGGCATGCATGGCACCGTTCGGCGTATGCCATTGCCTCTGTAATCATGTTTGGCCAGTAGTATCTCAGCCTTCTTGTGCGGTCTCCGAGTTTTGGACCAGGCTGATGAGCTCCACATACTCCATCATGTGTTTCCCTCAGCACTTTATCTGCTTCTGCTTTTGATATGCAGCGTAATAGCAGACCATCTCTTGACTTTTTGTATAAAGTCTGTAGCTTCTGGTCATAATAAAATCTCGGGGCCTTCCTCCTTATCGAGGTGGCTTCCTTTGGATCTTCTGGTAGTATCCCATGTAGCGCGTAATCTATAAATGAAAATCGCCAATCTCAGGGTTCCAGTATTAGACCTGTCTGGCACACCTCTTCAGTTTGGGACACCGTGTCTGGGTGGAGGAGTTCTCTGCTACCAATGGTGATACTTTTAGCTTCACCTGGCGGGATCGCCAATGTTGCAGCTAACGCAGCAAGGGCATCTGCATAGACGTTCTCATTCCGAGATATATGATATATATAAAATTGTTCAAAATATCCTGCTAGCTCAATAGCTAGCTGATGATAGGAGATGAGGGCTTCATGTCTGACTTCATACTCACCTGTCATCTGATTGACGATGAGCTTAGAGTCTCCATATGTCTCTAGATGGTTCACCCCCATCTGCAGAGCCATTTTTAAGCCGATAATGAGCGCGTTATATTCCGCCATATTATTCGTGCACGGTTCTGTTAATGAGTAACTGTCAGGCAATATATGTCTATGTGGGGATATTAGCACAACCCCCACTCCAGCAGCAGATCGTCTAGCAGCACCATCAAAGAATATTTGCCATGGTTGTTCTTTGCTAACTGTGTTGATCTCTGACGTCTGTTTAGATTTGGACCAAATTGGATGGTCTGCAAGGAAATCGGCGATCGCCTGTCCCTTCATGGCTTTTTGAGGGACAAAGTGTATATCATATGGCGATAGCAATAATGCCCATTTCGCCAATCGGCCGTTTAAGGATCCCGATTTTGTCATCAGAATCTTCAAAGGATTAACCCGTGAGATGACATGTATCGTTTGCCCTGAAAGATAGTGTCACATTTTCTGAACAGCGAACACTAGGGCTAAACATTCTTTTCCAATCGGGGTATACCGACGCTCGGCTCCGATCATTGTCCTGCTTAAGTAATAGAGGGCGTGTTCATGGCCGTGCTCATTATACTGAGCAAGTAATGCTCCTAACGCATCATCCATGGCCCTTACATATATAAGAAATGGCTGTCCAGGAGTTGGTGCCATAAGAACCGGAGGTTTAGTGAGATATTCTTTGAGATCGTCAAACGCCTGTTGACATGCCTCATCCCATATAAAAGAAACCCCCTTTTACATGAGTCTAGAGAACGGTTGGCATCGTCCTGATAAATTGGAGATGAAGCGCCGGATATAGGCTAACTTTCCTTACAACCCCCTTAATTCCTTAAGATTGCGGGGCGGTGGCATTTCACTAATCGCTTTCACCTTTTTGGGGTCAAGGAAAATCCCTTTTGAGGTTATTATGAACCCAAGGAATTTCCCGCTGGACACCCCCATAAAAGATTTAGTGGGATTCATCTTCAAATGATGTTTTCGCAAAAGATCGAAGACCACTCTTAAATCATGAAGATGATCTTCTTTGCTCTTGCTTTTGACCGCTAAGTCATCCATGTAACACTCTACCGTTTTGCGTAGGTGTTCTTTGAATATGACGCTCATCGCTCGTTGGTAGGTGGCACCAGCGTTCTTCAATCTGAAAGGCATCACCGTATAACAGTATACCCCCAGCGGCATTCTGAAAGCCGTGTGCTTTTCATCATCTGGGTGCATTTTAATCTGGTTATACCCTAAGAAGCCATTTATAAAGGACATCCTCTCATAGCCACAAGTATTATCAATCATCACATCGGTGATGGGGAGTGGAAATTCATCCTTAGGACATGCAGCATTCAGATCTTGAAAATCGATGCATATCCGGATTTTACCGTTCTTCTTACGAACTGGCACTATGTTAGCCACCCAATAAGGATGTTGCTCTTCACGGATGAATCCGGATTTTATAAGCTTGTTGACCTCGGCAACTATTGCCTCCATCAATTCCGGTCGAAAATACCTCTGTTGTTGTTTAACAGGTTTGGCGTCTTCTTTGATATTTAACCGGTGTGTGGCAATTTGAGGGTCAAGCCCGGGCATATCTTCATAATTCCATGCGAACAAGTCTATATACTCTTTGATAAGAGATATAAGTTCCTCCTTTTCTATGGGAGTTAGCGTGTCGCTTATGAAGATGGGCTTCGGATTTTCGTCCGTTCCCATATTAACTTGTACCAATTTGTCTTCTGTGGGCGGGTCACGCTGTTCAAAGCGGACATCCCAGAGAGTGTCCATATGCTTAGCCCAGGAATCGTCTTGAACATCAATTGGTTCCTCGTCGCTTTCTGGTGTGGTTGAAACCATATTGGCTGTCAAGGATTGAAACCAAGCGCCAGTACTTTGATCCGAGTCATGATCAAGTGGAGGTGATTCATCATCGGCCAAAGAGCTTTCTTCTTGTCTGGATGGTGATGAGGGAGGAGTCAATATATAGCCCAACCCCCTGCGAGTCTTTTGATAATAGTCTGGGCTTTTTCCTCTCGATCTAAACGAGGGTATAAGATTCCGTTGCCCTTTTCCAAAGTTTAATCCCGGTTTCTGGGTAAAATTATACCCCATCTTCTCCATCATTTGCCGGGATTTCTGTTCATATAAGTGAAATTGAGGTGATGTTTGTTCATCACTTTCACTGCTTTGTTTTTGTCGAGGTGACGTAATTACCCTGCCGAACATGATCGGTTTTTGGGACCCCTGTCGAGGAGGTACTTCAAAGAAGTGACCTTGTCCCTTAGTTATTTTTGATTGAGAGAGGAGGGATGACCTGAGGGGCAAATGGTATGCCGCCAGAACTTCAAGTTCGGACATGCCATCCACTTCAGTGGAAGTACAAGAGGGTTTAGACTCAATAGCTACAACATGCTCGTAGACTAACTTTATGTTTTCATTAATAACCCATTCACTCTCTATTACATCAGCTACATTATTATCAAGACTCAAACTAAATTCTAAGTAAGGGTTGATTTCGTAATCACCCCCATCGTCTTATTCAGGAAGCTCGTACTCAGTATCTGCCTTCGTCAGGCTTTTGAGGCTTACTAAGATCGTCATTGGAGACTTCGTGGGCTGACTTGTAGAGTAAAGCATCTGTGAAGTAATTTTCCAGCCCTTTAAATGGTTGCTTATCTGCAACTAGTGTCCGGACTTCTCCTTCTTCATCGCAATATTTCATGCATTGGTAGAGAGTCGACGGGACTATCATGTAAGCGTGGATCCAAGGCCGTCCCAGTAAAATATTATAGGAGGTATCTGCATCAATAACGTAGCATGTGACATCCGTCTTCAACTCCTTTTTATGCATCAGTGCTTCGAATTGACTTTGCAATTTTTCTATTTTCTCTCCATGTGGATCATGAAAAGAAAATCTATCATCGTCCTCGTGCATCGAGTGGGCTTTCTCTTCTTTTTCCTCTTCATTCATTTTATTGAACAGAGTTTCTTTGCCCTTTTGGCATTATCCTCAACAAATTTTGAAAGTATCATTTTAAGATCTTCAATCATCTTTTGTTGCTCTCGAATCATTCTTTCTTGAGCTTCAAATCTCTGATTGATGTCGTCAGATTTATCCGCCATATGTGATGTTGGCTTTTGTAGCCGAGATGACGCAGAGGAACGAGGTGAAGCTATAGCTGAGTTATCGTTGTCATCGTCATAGGAACCTCTTATAAGCCTCTTATAGTTTTGAGGCGGGACGACTCCTGATTTAAGTCGAGTGATATGATTAGGTTCTTCATCACTTGATTCTGAATCATCATCCGTCTCTATAATTTTCTTCCCTTTTCCCACCATATTGGAGGTTACAGCTCTCCATTCTTTTAGAGAAGCGGTTTTTGTCTTCTTAGTAGGGTTCTTGTCCGACTCGGTTAATCGGTCGAACACCGATACCCTGCTCTTGCTGCAGCCACAGTTGTCCATTACAGTGGATATCGCTGTCATAAGCTGCTGGCAGTGACAGACAGGTTCAGCTTGAACTTGTTCTATGCCTCTCTTCTTGGATAGATACTCCCTGATGTCAGTGACCTTAGCCATGGAGTCGTGGGACCCATCCAACTTTTGAGAGGGTCTAGAAACCCACTGAAGCTTCTTAGGATCACTGGAGTCCAGTTCTGGTCCACTGACGCGACGATCAGCCCTGATTCTGTAGTCGGGTTGATCTACGCGGAGCTTAGAAACAGCTTCACGTTTTGGAACGCGGGGCTGAAAATTAGCTTCGCGTTTTATCTCGTGGGGCTGAAAAATAGCTCCGCATTTTGCTACGCTAGCCTCGCGTTTTACGCTGGCTTGGCGTGCCTTCAGAAGTTTATTTTCTGGAATAATAGCCCCGCGTGGAAGAAAATTCTTGCACGCTGGCTTACCCTTGCGATTAATGCAAATCATAACTTCGCGTCTAGCGCGATTTTTACGATTGACGACAATCTGCCAATCATCTTCGCGATCTACGCGGAGGTGAGGCATTTTGCGTTTCTCGCAAGTACTACTGGCTTCGCGTTTCTCGATAAGCTCAGTATTAGCCTCGCGTGGAAAATCACACGCTGGCTATAAGGAATTTTTATCCTCGCGTTTCTCGCGAGTGTAGGAAATCTTGCATTTATCGCAAGTACTACTGGCTTCGCATTTATCGCTAGGCCCAGCAGTAGCCTCGCATGGAAAATCACATGCTAGCTTTAAGGAACCTTTATCCTCGTGTTTCTCACGAGTGTCAAAAGTCTTGCGTTTCTCGCAAGTACTACTGGCTTTGCATTTCTCGCTAAGCCCAGTAGTAGCCTCGCATGGAAAATCGCATGCTGGCTTTAAGGAGATTTTATACTCGCGTTTCTCGCGAGTGTCAGAAATTCTGCGACTAGCACAAATCTTACTGGCTTCGCGTTACTCGCTAAGCTCAGTAATAGTCTCGCATGGAGTATCACACGCTAGCTTTTCCTTGCGATTAAAGCAAGTGGTAACTTCACATTTAACACGATAATGACTGGTCTCGCGATTAGCGCGAGCTAGTTTGCGAGGGACCATAGCCTCGCGTTCTTTGGTGTTAGCTCCGCGTCCAAGGCGGATTTGAGGGCTTTTCGCCTTACTCTCCGATTTCTGTTTCGGAGTTGGGTTCTGGTCAATCCAGTTCCCAGGTCTTCTTCGGCAGTAGGGAGGTCATCCTCTGCTAGGATTTCATGCCCGAACACCGGCTCTATGGCCGCGGTCTCCAAGGATCCCCATTTCTCAGTGGATTCCTTTTTACCCGTTGCTCGGGTATTGGAGCGCACGCGACGATAGTGTCGTGTGTCGTTCAGGTTACCTGATGATTCAGAGGCGAGATACTTCTCATATTTCTGCTGGTCGATTTCAACGACTAGCATATCTACGTCGGATCCGATCCTCTCGACGTCAGATTGCGCCACGATCTCTTCTTTGGTGAAAGAGATGGCTCCCACTGTGGTCGCCAGTTTGTTCGCAGCGAAATTTCCTCGCCTTCCTTCCATTGAATAAACTCGAATTACAATGAAAGAGAACAAGAGAAAGAGAACAAACGAGAGGATTTTATATCTCAATCGCTCTCTTTTACAATAATAGTGTGGGATCTGTGGTGATTGGATCTGTCAAGCAGCTCCTTTGGACGATCTGACGTCGAGATCTTCTCTCTTGAAGATAACGGCCGACTGTAGATATTTTTCTCTGGTCTTTCATGAACTCAAGGCTCTATGCGTAACTTGAATTCTCCAAGATGCCGAAAAGAAGAAAAGAAGACCGAAAAAAGACCTCTAAGGCTTCCCCAAGAAGGTATTTATAGCCTTCGGATGATTTGAGAGTTTCTATCTAAATAGAATTTACTCTCATCAAGGATTCCAATCAAATATCTTAGTTTTGATTTAAATATCTTGATTTAGAGTTCTGATCGGACTTAATTTGGGTATTTGGATAAGCCCAAATCATAATCTCAATCAATTTGAGATTCTGGTTATCTGCTCATTCGGAGTTAATCTCATCAAAACGCGGAGCTATTGAACCAGAACGCGGAATTGACGCGGAGCTATTGAATAGTTCTGCGTTTTGTTCAAATGCGAGGCTAAAGTAGCCAAACGCGGGGCTGCGGAGTTAGCTCCGCGTTCTGTTGTGGAAAACTCTATTTTCTTAGAAATTTTCACTGCCAACACAATTATTATGGGCTTGTCATGCAAATTTTCTTCAAATCTGTCATCAAAATTCTCAAAAGAAAATGCCATACTAGTGGACTTATCATTAGTCAAGTTATTATGAACAGATAAAAATTCTTCTTCACAATTTCCATCAAAAGAATCAAATGATAATGTGTCACTAGTAAGCTCACCATCAAGTAAAATATTTTTTTTATCACTGGTTTCTTTATAATTATTGCCACAATGGTCTAAAATAGGTTGATCACAATATTGAATTATAGACTCATCATGCACAAAATTATTTAATTCATTTTGAATCATATCTGTTTCAAAAAATGACTGAAGTGATTGCTCGTTAGAGTCAGATATGTTCAAACTATTAGATGGTTGATCTACAAAAAGTTTAGCTTGAGAAATTATTTTGAGAAGATCTTCTATACAAGCTGCAATTTTAGAGGATGAATTTGGAGAGGTTGATTTTAGCAAAGTTTCTATACCTTCCTCTGTTCTACGTCTTCGTTCCTTAGACTCAAGATTGTAATTTTCCTTATTTTCTTCAAATGATTGTATCTCGAGATAATGAGTGAAATTTGATGGTGAATATGATAGATCTGTGTACATATTTGATGACAGATATGAAGTGGTTGAAGGTATATTCTCATGACATTCATAGTTTGCTTCTAATCTTTTTAATCTTTTATCTAACATGTTCAATTGAATATCTTGTTTATGATTGAATGTAGAACATGAAGATGAATAGCCCATAAAGAAAGGATCAGATGGAGGACTCTCTTGATATGGCACTTGATTATATGCAAAATTAGAATTATTCATCCATTCATAATTGTAATTTTGTGTATAAGAATCGCTCGTAGGCTCATTATATGTGTTGTGAATTTGATTATGACCTAGTCCTAGCGAACTTTCTATCCATGGACACTGATAATAATTATGATATGGATCACGACAATGATAGTAACCAGTTTGATTTTGAAACATTTTAAAAAATATTTTTTTTTTGAAAAAGGTGGAGAGGGAGAGAGAGATGGAAAAGAAATAAACATAAAAGATTATTTTTTTTTGAATTTTTTTATAGAATCAGGGAACCAAATCACAGAACATAAGAAAAATTGGGTTCAAAATCATTTTTACCTGCCGCCAATTTACGGTGTTGGCCGCTAAATAGCGGCTAAATCAGAGAGTTTGACTCTCTGATTTTTGCTGCCTAGTCTAGAGGCTCTTTTAACCCTTTTTATCTTCCTATATCTGTAATTACTGTTTCCATGCATACTCAACACACACTGTTAACCCGTAAAACGTTATAAAAAGCAAGAAAAATACCGTCAATCCCCTACAACGGCGCCAAAAACTTGATGTGATAAATTACTGCAAGCGCACAGTATCGTTGTAGCGCTGTACAGGTCATCCTACAGAGATCTAGGGTGTTTTTGCGATTCTTACTTTTTCCTCAGTTTAACGGATTAACCAAAGATTTTAGTTTGAAATCAGATTAATCTAAATAGTCTAGGATCTAGAATCCACTAGTTTCCAACCATATTTTTACTTCTATTATTTTCTTCTATCATAAAAATTTGATCTTTTTAGTTTAATCTTTACTTTAAGTGCCCTAAGTATGACTATCAAGTTGTGTGAAAGTATAACTCATCAAAAATACTACTTTTCATAAAGACAAACTAAATTCATAGATAATTCAATGAAAAAGATAAAATCAACAACCTCAAACCCTAACTAAGTATAGGTTATCAAGAAATCTAATTCAAGTATAACCTATCAAAGTCTTAATCTTCGAGTTCTTGTATTTTAATGTTTTTATAGAAAAATCATGTCGTTATTAATTTTATTTAAGTAGAAAATACTAGAGAGCAATTACATGATGGATCCTAACA